>JAMKCH010065261.1:0-107872 GCA_023653785.1 Ophioderma brevispina | reverse complement strand
TGCACCTAAGTTGCATTGGTTTCTCCTAGTTTTTTATTTAATCTATACTCATTTGCCTATCCTTCCACTCTGTGAATTGAATATGCTTTTTATGTTTCCCATTTTTTAACCATTTGCCCACGTTTTTGGGCAGTGGTATTGGCGAAAATGTAACTTTTTGGCACAGTTTAACACAAATTGGGTTAGTTTTCATCTTTCTTGGATTCCAGGGTCTATATAATTTTAATATAGGTTTTATTTACGTGATATTTAGGCCAACATTGCTGGCAAGAGGGTTCTTTCTCTTGCGGCTCAATCAATATGCATCATTGTGGGATAGGCCATAATGTCTCTAATTTTAGGCCAAATAATATTGTACTTACCATGATTATAGTAGGAACTCAAATGTTCTCTTGTTTGCAATCCCGGTTGAAATCCTGTGTTTGCAAATCTGCGATTTCTCTGCTTCGAATCGCATACTTGCAAGGATTTAGCCCTTTGTTGTGTTTGTGGTGCGCGCACACTTGCAGTGTCCGGAGGGATGCTTCGTGGATGCTGCTTGATAGTGATGCCCTACGTCCGTCGCCGGACTTTTTCAGGTTCTGATCGAGTAGGCAGTATTTTCCCTACTCGCAGAACCTGGGGGGGTGGGGCTTTTATTTCTTGTTGGAGTCATTGTTTATTTGGTTTCCTCCATCGCTGTGTACGAATGCTTGTTTGGATTAAATTTATCCTATGACAACTGATGCGTCAATGGCGTCAATGCCATTTGTGTCCTTTCCATTCTTTATCGTCTGGAGCTAATGGTCGATAACTTTTATTACTTTTTTTAAAACTTGCTCAACCATTACATCGTATATTTGGCAACAATCGCAGGTCCCGCGCGTACACATGCACTCATGTTTTTTCAACACGACAGCCGTTTGCCCAGTTCACATTGCCGTTTGCACTGTGTTCCATATTTAGAAAAACATACCTATTTCTTTGGAAGAGCAGCGGAGCCGGTGACAGCGGCGGGTCATTTCTGAAGCCATCCCGTATAACCATTTATTGATGAATCTTCTTAGAATTGGCGGGATTTCGCGGGAAATGTATTGATCGTATAGAAATGATCTAGAGAATTAAAGTACATTTCTAGTTTTTATTGGTAGTACAAAGTTTGGTCATTACAAACAATCTTTCAAATTACTTCTATTTTTGGGCCGTCGGATTTTAACAAACACCAGGTTAACCAACAGAAATTTAACTTTTTTAAATCAAATGTGTTAGAGGCAAATCTTTGTATTGAAAAATTTAGCATTATTGTAGAGAAAATCGGACAGGTATAATTATGATAAGGAGCTGTGTATAATTTTGAAATCACACTGCCAATGAATTGCCTTTGGATTGCCATATCACTGATATTGATCAGAAAGCAATATGCTAACGCCATTTGGAAAGTGGATTAACAGTTAAGTGTATAAGGTTTTGTGCACTCCCGTTGTTGTTGGGGGGGGGGGGCTCATGTGGACCCCCTCTGAAAACCACTTTGCCATTGGGATTTTTTACCGAACCTCCGGTCGTTAATGGGTTACATCAACACTAACACATAACAGAAACATGTAAAATCGCTTATACGGATTACAAATGGCGGTCCAAAACCGATTTTTATGTCGCGCAACAAATTCTCCCGCCGATAAATGAAAACCCACTTTCCCGAAGGACGTTATCCATAACTTTGGCTCATTATAGGAGAACATTAACATTGCTGAAATAAAAATGTCAAAATGTTACTCCAGTACGATTTAAGGGACAAACCGAATTTTAAATAGCCCTACCAAAATGCTTATTTATGCTTATTAGGAAATTATTTCCAACAAAATATGTGCAACTGATATTTAGGCAATTGCATAAAATCTTGGGCAAAATAATTTAGCGTTAAAACATGGAGCGCAAAAAAATCTTGGGTTCACGTGGACCCCCCCCCCTATACACTTTAGTGATAAGACTGTGGTGTCACTGTACTGCACTAATATACCAGCACTAAAGTAGCCTAAGATTTTGTTTCCGGTTTTGCAGGCCCTAGAGATTACACAAAACGTATACTTCAGAATTCTTTTCAAATAATAAAAATGACTGCATGAGATATTATTATCATATTGTAATGTATGTAAATATTGTTTTCTACAACGAAAATCGTTTAACCCCTTAGGATTACACCTTTGGTAATTTGGGGCATCTCAATTACAACCGATTTCTTCGTTAAATCTTATGGATTTGTACCTACGCCAGAAAGAGCTATGCTATCGTATACATTATGATAAGCCGTTAAATTGTAATTTTAAGAACAATTGGGCTAGACTAGACATATTTCTACTTATCCAATTGTATTGCAATACCGATTATGTACACTATGATACTTACTATCTATAATTTTGTAAATAAAAATTGTGAGTATTTATAATAATTGTAATGTAAAAGCGAATTGGCGCTCTATTTTCGACAGAGTTAATTTCTAGCCCGCGAGGTGTAAAGAGTGAATTGTTGACACCGTGATGCATTTGAACCTCTACGAGATCTTCCTCTATATCCGACTTCTCAATGTCAATCTTTCTTTGAAACAGGATATTGTGTTTATCATGGGACGACTAGCCATCAATACATATTTCAAAATATCTGGGCTGTTACACTCTGTCCCAGAAATAATGACTGTGTTAAATTAGTCCCCAGTTATTCTTGACAGTCATACGGCCATTTCTGTCGATTTTGAAGAAAGAATAGAAAGTACACTAGACAAAACTTTAAACACATTCTTCAGTTCTAAAGGGTTTGAAAATACAAAACGACTATCAGGTAGTTTGAAACTGTTTTTTTTTTTTGATCCGCAATATTTACGGTAGTTTTTCATCAGTTCGAAGATGCATCCATGTTGAGAATAGAAAAGCGTAATTAATTTTTACAAACACTGTAAAAGCATATATAATAATGACTTTTGCCATCGTTTACTGCAAAGTGTAATTGTGTCTTTTCCAGCTTGTGTATTTTGAAATATCCTAAATAAACGACTATTACAAATAAATATTGTTATCAGTACGATGTGATATATACTTAAGATGGGTTGGATTTTTTTATCCAATAACGAGAAAGATTGTAGTATTTATCGTTATTCGAGATTGTAGTGGGCATGGGCAAAATGATTCAATGTACGGCCACATGAATCTAATGGCTGTATTAGAAAATAAAACTATAAAATCCCTTTTAAACAATCATTTCAAGTTGTTACAGTAAAACGTTATATCTGGAACACTTGTAAAATATTTCAAAATATTAGTGCTGCTCTAAGGATCAAATCCATTCTCCATTCAGTTATTGGAGTACCTACCGCGTAGCAGTTATATTAAACGGTTTCTCCCGCCGTTTCTTTGGAAAATAAAATCCCACAGAAAACCGATATTTGGTGAATTGGTCCGCCATTGCGCCCCAAAGCGCGCTTATCAGGACTCATTGAAACGTTTAAGGTGATTAACGTGTAAGTGTAATATAATTGTTTAAGCATTGACTCTTTATAATATTTTAACAACCAGTTTTTTAACTCGTTGGACAGAGGATAAAGGGGAAACATGCCTTCGTCTCTTCTCTCTCAAAGAAGATTAATCAAAAAAGGTTTTAAAAATTAATGTTTTCAAGAGGGGATCAGCCAAACACAATTGTTAAAGGGGCATTCGTGATCCAAACCTAGCCCCCCCCCCCCCCGACTTAACTAAAAGTTGAGATTTTTATATTATCTGAACCTGAGCCTTAGTAATCCACCAAGTGACCAAAACTACATGCAATTCGCAATTTTGTATTTTCTGTCCGGTAAACGTGCAGTATACAGCACTAGTGGCCTATGGGACTGTGGGAAAAAGCAATTCTTATACACAAAACCGCAAGATCGGGATCAAATCAAACTTTGTGTGATAAGCTTTTTCAAGGATATTCGTGAACAATGAATAAAACAGAAGGGGCTGAAATCACGAAATGCACCTTTAAACAAACGTTATCTCTGAGTAGTGAAGGTAGCAGAGGATAATATTTTGTCAACCACGGAAAAGGCATCCAAATTTGTTATTATACCAAACAAAGTATCGTTCTTACACTTACATTACGTTGAAAGTAAAAACGTTTTATAATTTTAATGATCTGTTACTTCTTCCGCAGCATACCTAACAAAAGGTATTATGTTTGGTTAAACGATGGTAGAGGATCTTTAGAATACGCGGGATCTATGAGATCAAGTAGACTGAGGATCCTTCTCATATATGTTTTGTTAAAATATAAGTACAATTAATGTTAGGGTTTGTTATAGTATCAAAGAAGCATCATAAAATCCAAACCCAGAAAACCCCATTGGGGGCCATTCTCGAGAATTCAACATGTGACCGAACGTTATTTGCCTCCCATGCAAAACAAATGATCTGGCGAAGTGAAATATTATTTTTTGGTTTAGATTTTGTCCAATCCTAACCCACAAAAAATGTGTCAACTTTGCCAGATTGGTTGTTTGTTCAGGGAGGCAAATAACGTTCGAGTCAGTGTGTGATTTCCAGAAGAATGGCCCTTATGGAGAATTTAAAGATAACAAAACTAAAAAATCAAAAGAACAAAAATATAAAAAATCAAAAAATTAAAAAACTGAAAAAAATAAAAAAAGTAAAAAAAATACAACATATAAAACAAATCAACAGCATTTCCAAGGATAAAAACAATCATTAAAAAATCTAAACCAAACCAAAGTAATAATTTAACAAAATGTGTTTTCAAAAGCTATATCTACTTGCCTGCTACAAGACAGAGTCCACGTGAAATGTAATTTGCAATTTTAATTGCGCCATCGACGAAGCTGAAGTACACTAAGTTAAGAAAACTAATCAGCAAAGTTCTTAATACGCAAAGTGATAATGAAGACATTAGCAGACTACATTAATCATTCGAATGTAGAAAAGAAAAATGGCAAAACCATGTAAAGATAGGGATTGAAAGGAAAAGAAACATGTAAAAATATTTTAAAAATAAAAACAATCATTTGGTCAATATTCCTAGTTAGGGACGACAAGTTCAGACTCGTAATTTTGCGTAATATATTAGTTATTTTTTCACACTCGCTTTTTCGACAGAAACATAAAATCTATTCCGTACATTTTACCCTTTGAAAATCTGTTCATTTTCGTTTCATGGTGAAAACACAAAAAAGTTTTCAATATAGTACGTTTGATTTGCTTCCACCACACAATGATAACATGTTACATCTAAACTACCACATTCGGATGCTGCAAATTTCCACCAATTCAGCAGTTATATCGATGCGATGTCGAATCATTATTGATTGTTGGGGCAGACAAAAACAGACCTTGAAAAAAACTACACAAGCGGGCAACACTAAACCGCTGTTTGTGCTTGCGCTTTTCGTCCCATATAAGTGGCAATGATTTTCGATACTCTATCAACAAATGAAATAAACACTGTCGTCAAATAGGAGAAAAAAGATATCTATGAGGACGAAGTTTAAAATTTTAAACACACATTGCACGTGGCCTGATTTGCCTTCCGTGAAAGTATCGTATAGGACCCTTTCACGGAAGGTAAATTATGTTGAATGGACTTTTGTTTACCTTCCAGATCATTCAAGCATACGGAGAATACAATACATGCAATTGGTTCACCTCAACATTTCAGCTATTTCTGCAGGTGATTCTTTTGTATTCTCTGCACGCTTGGATTGTTCTGGAGGACAGGTTTTGTATGCTACGTTTTTGTTTTCCCTACGTCTATCATTTCAAACAGCTTAAGGAAGTTTATATTCTGTTGAAAATGAGCATTTGCCACTTTATTTTGTGCAGTTTTCCCAGGATGTAAACTCTCCACATTATTTTCGAATAGGTGAAGATGATTGCACTCATTCATGTTTGGTTATTTTTCTTTGGTGGATACCTTTTATATTTAGCTGTGGAAGAAGGTCTCGAACCTTCCTTACATTTTCATGACAAAGCTTTCTCTCATTTTATCATTTTAACCTTCCCTTACATCAACTACCCCATAACGAATATCATTTTGTTGATGTTAAGGAGCCAAAAAGCCGTTAATAATACCTGACATATTCAATTAAAATAGATAGTACAATGCTACAGCCTTTCCGTGAAAGGATTTAATGTTATACATATTCAAGAAGTTAAATTATCAAGTACGATCGAGAGATGGTACAAAAGATATTTTTAGTAATAATATCTCATGCACAATATATTACATATATCACGCAGAGAAAGTGTCATATTTTTGAAATTCTAATCTCCGTCCCAAAACTTGTTTTTAAAGGTTTGTCTTTTTGTCGGTATATTTTATGTGGCATTTTGCTTGGATAAAGTAAAAACACTGGGGGACCAACGAAAAACTCGTTAATGCAGTGATAAAGTAATGATTGATTGTATTAACGATCTTCATCAGCATTTAGATTTTTCAAGATTTACACTTAGAGTCATGAGATATGACTTTGTCCATTTCTATTATAAACGCAGACTCTGCAGAACGTTCATAAAGCTGAAGTATTTTCCCTTAGCACTGTTGACATTTTGATATCATATATTTGTTGTGTTTGTTTTTATTTCGCCATGTTAAACCTTAAGGGGGGTTTTTGAAATTCAATTTTGGCACTCTATATAGAAAGCCGCAGGAGATATGGAACACGCACAAAAATAGACATTGATCGACGTTGTTTTCAACAATATTTAACAAACAGGTGGAAATGATGTGTGAAAGTAACGTTACAAGTTAATACAGAGGTCGGCGGTCGTACTTGATGTTTTGCAAAATCACACCAAAAGTGCGTATTTAATGAAAGAACCGCTTGCTTGCTTAAGTCGAAGAACACCTAGTGAACACAGTCATGTACAATTATTTGAAATTGTTCTTTATTCATTTCTCATCAAATGGCCTGGAGTCGGCCGTTAGTTAAGTGCTTATGTATATTTGACTTTGATATACCGCTTGTGTGCAATAACAATGCAGGATTTTTAAGCGATTTATTGGAATAATTGTGGGCTATTTTGAGTAGGATCCGTTCATTGTTCATATAATCTCATCTTGACAAAGATTTGTTTGTTTGGTGTAATTGTGAATTTTTTGTTCAAAAGTTAGTGATACGTTTTGTTTTTAACCTTCTGGTAATCGGGGTTGCGTCCGTATTCTTCAAACGATCTTAGAAAAACGACACAGTTATGATACCATGAGGACAATTAAATCAGAACTAAAATTGTGTTTAAAACAACTCATATATTATAGCAATGAACAAGGACTGGACATGGGCATTGAAATCAGTTTTGGACATGGCATGGGACCTCGAGTTAAACGACATGAGAGGATAACAAGATGAGTTCAAACACTTATGGACAAGCTATGATCACAATAGTTCATGTCCATTGTTTTTCAAAAGTTCTCTTCCACTTATCCATATTAAGATTATGTACAGTTTTCAAATAATTCACAATGCCCTCATCATAATTAAACGAATACTTATTGAAAGCCCAATCACGCCACACCTGTCCCCTTTATGAGCACAAAGACGCAACTGCCAATGAATTTCAAACATTCATTGACATCTGTGATTTCACAAATCAGACCAGATTGGAATCATAAACAACCCTTCAATGTACTTATCTCTGGAAAGGATGGTCAAAATGAATTTGGGATAAGAAGCATAGTGAAGAGTAGGGGATGTACTTTAAAGGTACAGGAAATGCAAATAGAATTGGTGTGGTTTTGTCAAGTCTACAAGGAGTGACAGAAGACTTCAAAATTTGGGTTGGTGAGGACATCATTGTGTTGTTACATTGATTTATCGGAGAGTAATAGAAAATTCAGGTGACTGGTGTGAAATCTATATCATTGACATGACTGATAATCAATAGTTTCACAAATGATGTCATGGCAGGGGTTTCTTTTTTATGGCCCTGTTTATTGCAATGGAATTGTCCCACACAGATTTTGGAGTATGTTTATCATCTCATATCACTGGACTTTTTTTAAAAGGGGTGTTTCATCATGATGAACAGAGTGGTTTATATTGTTAATATTGGTGTTTACAATCACGTGTTTTATTGACACACGTTTGTAGTGAAACGTCACGTTCAATTATTTCAAATTGCTCATTTATTTTATCGGTTCAAACAACAACTGGTCAGCTGCAGACGATGTTTACTCTGATATAATGTGGGCAATAGACCGTATTCAATAGCCACTCATGTTGGTGGACCGCAAGATAAGACAGTTCCAAGTACTACAATACATTAACCGTCAATGATCCTGTGCAATCAAAGAGGGGTTCTATATAGATAGGCAAACGTTACGTCATCTTTAAAAAATTAATGTCGAGCATGTTTTGCCGCCAAAAGGAAAACATAGAGTACCAACATAGAAAGCAATGGCTGCCTCCCGACTTCTTCCACATACTGTGGGGGTGCCCCGCTTTGCATATACACTAATCGGTTGTGATAAATTGAGGTATGGGTAGAGGTGGCCATGTGTAATAATAGTTCACCTGGATCATTGTGCTCAGATACTCTTTTTCTCATATGACACTGCGCGCTTAGGTGAAAAGATGTAATTTCATGAGGGGGTGTGTTTATTTAAATCAAGACGACTGGCCGTGTAATTTCATTCGTTGAGTGGCATGGGTAGGAACAAATTTAACACCTAATAGCACATCCAAAGCCAAACAACTGATTATTTGCCGTTGTTTGTATCGAATGACATTATGTGTGTATACAGCACCACAAACTAATAATGATTCCGTGCAATATCAAAATGTCAGCGCCCAGCACGGAACGACTGGTTTTGAATGGGTCCACCCCTTGTGTGCAATCGCTAACATGGATCGATTGACAGTTTAAGGTATGTAGGTCTGGAATGCATCTGTCCACCAACGTGTCTGGCGGCGGACGTCATAGTGAATACGGTCTATAAAACACAAACTTTTCGGTATAATATTAGATGCATCACCGTTCAGAATTTGAGCAAATGCGAAAGGTCATTGGATCTCTACGATCATTATTGAAATAGGTAAGAAGGGGTTATAGTAAAATAGATGGCTTGGAAAAATGTTGATATTTTGTTGCCGCTCTTGCTCTTTCACTACCTTTATATAAATGGAGTAGTCCAGACAGTAGTTTTAATATAGTATGTACTGTTCAAATCTAATACAGAGCAGACGTTCCGTGTGATTACACTTTAAGTTGCTAAACGCATAATAACTTCCAAGATGGAAACATGGATGCTTTTAACACCGTAGTAGCTAAAATGCCACGGAAGGGTATTGATATAGATTGTTTTCTGATTTTATTTCAACACCTGCATTTGTTTGCGAAAACGAATCAAATAAATCTCACATATGTTTCGTTTCAGTCGAAAACGTAGGATTAGGTTTACAAATACTTTTCCTTTATCTCCAATACCTTTGTCCCTTTTGTGTAACCTGTCTGGTTGTTTTAATGGTAAAACATTTAATTGTGCAAAAACACTCATCTTGCAAGAATGAGGAATGCAACGAAAACTTATTTAATTGGTGTGAAAACCTTAAATTTTCAGTGTTAGTTGCGAGCTATTAAATTCAAAGAGAACTTATCCAAAATACTTTTCAGGCAGAAGAAACCAAGGCCCTATAACGCCAACCCGGTGGAGAGATTGAACCAAATGCACATGATAAAAAACTAAGTGCATTGCCACGCGAAACTTTGTGCACAGTGGCACCCCGAGTGCCGCACAAAAGTGATTTCGGGGCTTCATTGTAGTCGACCGAAAGTGTCTGGATAGATACAAGCAAATGCACTATATCTAAACACTAGTTAACAAAAGTCCACTCTTTGCAATGAATAGCTGTTATAACACTATTTTGTTTTTTTTTTTTTTTTTTTAATTTTAGGTTCTTTCTTTTTTTTTTTTGTTTTTACCAAAAGTGTATTTTTGAAAGAATATTGATTGTACCATTTTAAGACGACTTAGTTACAGACTGTAATGATCGCAGAAGGAATGTTTGGCTGACAATGCATTTATCGAGAAAAAACGATGAGATATCTATTGCGATATAGCTTTGATAAGGCAAGGAAAAGAACCCACAATCTGGCAAAAAAGCAAGTTATTTTGAGGCACTCTTTGTTCATGTGGACCCACTTTATTTATTTAAAAAACGGATAATCAGCTTTCTACACGCGTATATATGTTTATTATGGTGGGACAAAACATTACTTTTTCTCGGATCTACTTGGAAAATCCCGCGAGAAATTTTACTGGGTATTCATGATTGTAAGCCGAGTATTAGTAGTAAGATTGAAGCAGTTTCACCCAGGCGTAGAAAATCTTTCATTTCCTATACCGCCTGTGCAAAACTAATTTGCACATTTTTGTAATTTCGACAACCAAATCCTAACTATTAAAATGAAAATGATTTTAACAGGTAATCCTTTGAAATGTAATTAAGTACTTGTGACACCATTCTTTCGCAACCCATTAATATAAATCCTTTTGACTCTAATCAAGTTCTTGCTTTCTTTCAAATATGGTTACCCCTACCCCTGAACCACCTTATTAACTGTATATCAACTATCTTGCAATACATGATTTCAACTCCTAATAGTATACTGTTCTATATTAAAGAAACATGAGGAATTTCCAAAAGCAGCGCCCCCATTTTTGTCGACCCGTTTTTTTCATATTTGGATTTGGATGTTTCCAATGTATAGATCCCACTTAAGTGAATAGCCGAATACGCCGTCTTTAATGTAATAGATGATGATTTCGTATTTCTGTCGTGCACGCCAGAAATTTCAAAGCATTGTTTCTAAAAGGGACGAACGATAGTAGCAAGTTAAAACACGGTTGCGTTTTCTTTTTTAGTTGTTTGTTCAATAAAACTTCAAACCGATCTGGTGCACTTTGGAAAAAATTCCATATTGCTACCAAGGAGAGCTTATTTCATTCCCATTGTGTTAACAGGCCAAACTGAAATAAAGTAAGATGAATGCAGTAAGGTAGCTTTTTAGAGGAAGGAAAAGTGTTAAAATTTTGCTTTGGTAATTAAATAAATCCTTTTCTTAGGGATGGGGGTTGTAGGTGTACTGATAATCGAAAGTATAAACATTAAAAGAAACCATTTTAAAGTTTTACACACAGGCAAGGGTTCACCTGTGCTAAAACATTTCATTTTGAACCTTCTGTCCAAATGTACTCAAATGTTGATTCCCTAGAGGAAAATGCCTAACAACCTACGAGCACGGCGCAAAAAAAAAAAAAAGAGTTAGCGGATATTTGTGTGTTTGTTAGATTCGATACAACCTTTCCCCGTAAAACACAGGCAAGGGGTCCGCTCCGTGATATTTGAAAAGTGGCAAACATGGCATTTAGAGATTTAAAGAAGGGGTATAGTAGAAAATGTGAGAAAATAAAAGCCATTCTCTGCGAGCCTTGTCAGTTTCCAATTCTTTGCATTACTTTCCTTTGCATTGAATAAAGTTTTAAATAATCTTCACCACAAGTTTAATACCAATAAAATCATGTTTCTTGGCCATTCTTTACATTCCAGTAGTGGATCAAATTGGGTCTTTTTATGCTGATAATGAACTTACACTATGTAAAGGTCAACCAAGGGTAACTTACCTTTTTCAGGCATGGTCAATTTCAATAGTTTGACAAATGTTAGCCAGCATATGCAAATTGCTTTGTACAGGAGTAAGGGAAAACGGGTGGTTATTCTGCATGGGTGAAACATGCTTTGCTCTTACTGATACTGAAGGTTTACAACAATGTATAACTCTAGGAAAAATATCAGGAGTTTTTAAGTGATCCGAGAAAAAAAAATCGTCGGCCCTAATACACTTCACAATGGGAGGTAAGATGCCATTCCGTGATGACTGAACTGGTACGCTAAAAGTGGAATTATTTTTGTTTGCCCGATCCATCCAGGAATTTCAAGCCCCTGTGTATTGTTTGGAATCAAAACCTGTCTACCAGTGCTATTGGTGTGATCTACCTTATGTACAGACAACATGGTAGTAGTATTAGGCCTGTTTATTAGAACGTTAATCTTAATAGGATATGGCAATAGAGGCCGTATACGTAACCTTCAACCAATTCACCGGCCAGGTGTTCATTCTTTAATATCTTCATTCATTTTCATGTTCCGGTTTCAATCAACATCGTTCCATGCTTGGCCTACATTTGAGGGTATTTTGGAAAAATGTTTATAAACAACCTGTACATGTATTCTTCAACAGAGTTGAAGAGTGCCCTCACCAAGAATAAATATCCATCATACTTAATTCAAATATGTGAAACTCCAGAAAACATCAATAATGCATTATTTTGACTGACTTGCTAGCTGGCAGGCCGTGACGTCACTGCTGTCCATTCATTGTGCAACCTGTTATGCTAATCCACAGAGGCTGGAAGAGTGTGGTCTAGCGTTTAGGGTGCTTGCCTGTGGTGCGAATTTACCAAAAATCCCGGGTTCGATCCCGTGGGGGTCACTTGCTGAGATTCACTCGGGTGCTCAATGCTGGATTTAATCTGTATCCGAGCTATGATTAAACCGAAATGGCCGCCTCCTCTATGGTTCACTTTGAATTGGGTAAATGAATTATGAACCATCCGTCCTTCGGAGGGGACGTTAAGGCGTCAGTCCCGTGTACAGAGTCACAGCTGGTACATGTACATCGCAGTCGTGTCGAATAAGAGTAGGGTGTAAACCCCTGATGTTCCCAATCCCGCCCCCGGTCCAAAGCGGGCCATGTTCGGAGCGTCCGGTATCATGGATCCACGCGGCCCCGGATCAGCTTACTTGTCTGAATAAATCCTGACACCACCACAGCCACTATTATGACTTGTGGACACGCTAAGTAAGACAATGGTGCAAAAATATATAGTCAGTACTCGAATGCTATTGCCTTATTTATTTCTATGATGAGTGACATCAATGTACAAACACACGTAGTACCCTTGTCTACTGACGTCACTGAGGTGCGAAAGACATCACCTACAGCTGCAGCACTTATTTCAATAGGCTTTTATCTGATTGATCATGTGATTTTAAAATATAACCCTACCGGTGCGCACACATACCGCGCATAGTTTCTGGCCTAGCTGTTGACGACACATGCACCGGGGGGGGGGGCCTGCAATTAAAGTTAGTTTGAATATATGCATATCAGAAAAAAATCTTAAAAAGAAAAAAATATCTTATTTTTTAAATGTGTAGCAACGTTTTTGATATTTTAATTTGCCTAAAACTCGGTCTTTAATAATTTGCAGCAAATGTGAGTCGGAAAAGAAAAAACATTGGCCCCTTTATTTTATTGATCAAACATAATTTCCACATATTTATTGGCTTAAAGAAGGTAGGCAGAATAAATAAGTGTTTTATATGTTAAGGGACACACTTGTTTGGTTTCAAAGAATCAATGATGATTTCTGGATATGCTGTCGCCCCCCAGGCTGGGCTTGTAAGCCACAGGAGACCAGAAATACACAGTACACCAACACAGAGCTATTGTCCTATAATCCTTATTCTAACGTCACGCATGAGACAACTACAAGGTATCTGATGATGTCGCCAATATTAATTTGACCAGTGGTGGTGTGATCCACTAGCAATAACCTTTGACCCAGGTGAAGTGTTTCTGCTGACTAGACAAAGTTGCTTGACCATCAAGGTCTACACCTGTGCACATGATCAGCACATGTCCACATCTCCCTTTCTTTGACTTAAAGATAGATCAGTGTAATTAAAGCTCAAAACCATTTAAACCTAAAAAATCATAACATCCCAGCATGATAATTTCAAGATTTGATAAACAATTTTTTAAAATTATAATCAACATGTGCAGTCATTGAACGCGGGAGTAATTACTTGCTACTTATATCAGTCATTCAGTTATTTGATAGTCCTTGTTTGAGGCACCCCTGTTGCGTCATTTCAGGCATCCCTTGAGCACACATCATCTTCACACAGAACATTTTTGAGTTGGGTGGTCCATATCATTTATCATATCCATCATACACAAATAGTAATTGTTGGCATTTGTTTATATCCAGTTCCAACTGATGCACGATTGGCCATGTGTGTAACACAATTCTACAGCTGGTACAATCAACTTCAGAGATAGGCTATAACCTTAAACTAATAGGCTATGCCTTACTTTGTTGCTTTAATGGATTGAACAATGGTGGTTTTGTTTTTTGATTTTGAAATTACAAACATTTGCTAACATACATGGTCTGTGAGCTTTTACTTAATTCTACCTTACTTACTATTACTTAGAAATACAGTAATCTCAATAATCCATAGTCAAGTCCATTTCCAATTTGTCAATTCCAAGGTTAACTCATAATATTATATCTTTTGGTTTGTTTCTTGTTTAGGTTTTCTATTTGTAAGTTCTGTAGTTGAGACCTATTTCGTCTGTAACTTGCTCCTTGATATTCAACAATGGTAAATCTTGGAAATTTGGATTTTTCAATCACAGTTGCATCTTGCCAACGTTTCCCCCTGTGCAGTGAGCATTTCACTTTTCCTCCTCTTTCCAATGGAGGAAGTTCTTTGGTACCTTTGTCAAAATATTTTCTTTGTTTTGCCTGATTTTGATCTCGTGTTTGTTTGACATTTTGGTACTACTGTTGGTGTTACACGTTTAGTCAGTTGGACAGAGTGGTTTCTTGTTCTCCTTTGATTATCATTGTGCTGGACTTGCACTAACATTTGTTAATTACTAATTTCTGTAGCCACATGCCAATATACATCTTTGCCTTCCACTTTTTTGGCTTTTTTGATAATGTTTTTTGCAATGCCTACTGTTACTTCAGCTTTGCCATTACTTCTTGGAAATGTTGGCGATGATGTTAACCAAATTTGAAACTGATATTCCTTTGCAAAGTTCTGAAGCTTCTGATGTATAGTATGATGCATTATCGGTAACCATTTCAACAGGGATACCATATCTAGCAAAGTGTTGCTTACATATAGTAATCACTCTAGCACTAGTTTGGGAGTTGAAAGCTCATAATGTCAAAGAAGCTTGAGTAATAATCAACTAGCAACAAATATGATTTCCCATCTATCTCAAATACATCTGAAGCTATTTCATGCATGGTAGATTTGGTTCTCATGTCCTAACTAGGTTCTTGACCTGTTTTGTGTTTTTACTCAGCACTGTGTGCCAGTGGTTTGAACGTATGAGTGACCTCGGCCAGCATTCCTGGCCAGTACACTATATCCTTGGCCATTTGTTTACTCTTTTCAATCCCCTATGAGCCTTTGTGTAGCTCTTTTATACTTGTGGCCTAGTAATTTTGGTAAAACTAACTCGATTTGACTTAAATATTAAGCCATCTTCAATTGTAAGTTCTTCTCGGATTGCCCATATGGCCTGATCATTTGTTTACTTTTTAATTTGTCTGGCCAACCTTTTTTGATGGTTTTGTTGGAAGTACATGGTGGAGTCAAAAAAAAAACTGACCCGGAATTGTGGCCGCCATTTTTTGGGAGTTTTTAAACAAAATTATACAACAGATGTGATTATCATCGAACGCCTATTTTTCATTATCTTTATTTGTTGCAAAGATAATTCCAATCGTTTAAGTATAGGCCGAGCTACAGTCTTTTGAATCAAGTAGTCCGTTTTCCCCTATCCAGATTCCCATTTGAATGGCAACGGCGCCCGAACTTAAGCAGATGTGGATTCCGTTACAGTTGGCAGAAAACCGACTGCTTGATTCATACGACTGTAACGCGGTCTATACCTAACCGATGTTAATGATCTTTGCAGCAAATTAAAGATTATGAACTAAGCTTTCTGATGATATCACATATTTTAGATTATATGTTACTTGAAAATTCAAAATGGCGGACACATCAGGATCAAGTGTTTTTGACTCACCCTGTATTACTCAATTCAACATCCTTTTCATTTGCTTTTTTGAGCTCAGCAAATGCATTCGGTCATTGTACCATTCTACCGATCATACATATATTTACATTATTCTCAGTTTCAGGTTCTGTGACTGGTAAATAGTTTTCTTCTGCTTAAGGCATCTGCTAATATGTAAATCCTTGCCCTTTACTTATTTGACATCCAAACTATATGTTTGCAGCTTTAGTAGCATTTTCTGCAAACGCATGGGTGCAGTGTAAAGCGGCGTTTTGAAAATAGTTTCTAAAGGTCTATGGTCTGTTTTTGGGACTTTTTAAAACTGTACTACCAAATATGTAGTGGTGAAATTTTGTGCAGCCGAATACATGCAAGCTAATTTCTTTTTCAATTGTGCCCCAGTTTTTTTTTTGAGTCTCTGTAAAAGCTTTTGAGTCATATGCTATCGGTTGTCCTCTGTAAGAGGACTGCGCCATTTACCTGAGCTGGAGCTATCTACACTTATAGTCACCTCTTTGGTAGTATCAAAGAATTTCAATGTTTTGGAGCTTGTTTACCACCTCTTTCATTCCTGAAACTAACTTCTTGTTCTTTGGTCCCAAACAGAACGCTAAAACCAACAATTTTGTCAGACTTTTCTAAAGACTAATGTTTTGTGTGACCAAGTTTTGGAATGAATTTTGCCAATATATTTTACCATTCCTAAGAATTGGTTGAATACCTGTTTTCAATGGAGGGCGGCCATTTCTGAGATCGCTCTACTTTCTTTTGCTCAGGTTTAACCTCTTTTGAAATGACTGTTCTAGGTATTTATCTTCTGAATTTGTTAAACTTGCATTTTCTGCATTTAGTTTAATTTCATTTCTTGACATCTTTTGAAACTTGTTTCCAAGATTTCATCCCTGTGAGCTTGAGTGGTAGCATGTATCACCAGATATCATCCATTATGACTGGACCTTTTGGAATATCTTTAAATGGCTCTGTCATAATTCTTTAAAGATTTCTGGGTCACATTGATACAAAAGACCTTCGAAGTGAATTTGTATCGACCAAATCAAAAAAATCAGAAGATTCAGGGCTTAATTGTACCATCCAAGTCCTGATTTGCCTCTACAGTGGTAAATAGCTTGACCCACCCACTCAATTGATCAGAAATGTCATCTAAGTTGTTTGCATCTGATAATGCTCTCGAAGGAGCGCCTTGTTATATCCGCTGGGTCAATGCAAATGCGTACTTTCCCTGTAGGTTTGACAACTGTTACCATGCTACTAACCCAACCGGCCTGTATAATATTGTACAATTTTCAAATACAAGAGGTAATTATTTGTTACAATGCGCAACATTCTGTGCATTTGGCCCAAGGGTATTTCTGACCACCATGCCTTAGTGTGCTTTTCTACGGTACGCTTTGGCCTTACCTGTTGTTTCCATGTTGAACTTACCTACCATTACATGCTTGTCTCCTGTTCCCCTTTTCATAGGTTTGTAGTAGTCCCCTAATTTTAGTTCTGATTGGTCCATATCTTTTGTGACACTTTGAGCTCTTCGATGCTTATATCATCCAATATTCAGGTCATCATCGTTTAGATTCAACAGTTTTCCCAACATTGTCAGATCTGGATCGGCACACTTTTGCAAATGATTTGGTTTTGCACACTTTTTGCATTTTTGTCCCTACTCGGGGCAGTTGCGAGGACCATGTATGTTACCAGACTTTCTACAGCAAGTCTTTTGTTGCGACGTTTCCTTTCCTCGTGCACGTTGCGACGTGTCTTTCTTTTGCGGTTTACCTCTGTATTTCTTCTTTGCACGTTTCTGCAATGTGTCTGGTCGTTGGCCATCCTCTGTAACTTGATTCAGCTTGCCCAGTTGTGAATTTGTGGCACGCATCTATCTTCAGATGTCTTTGGCTGTAGCTAATCTAAGTTTTTGGTTGATAGTAGTTTCTTTCTTACTGCATCTGACCTATCCCAGATTAGCCTGTCGCGGATAAGACCTTCCAAGTGTTCAAACTCGCAAGAGCCGGCTTCTTTAACTCTTAAGTCCGTCACATACGTATCTATAGATTCTTGCGATCCTTGACTACGCGTGTTAAAGACGTGCCGTTCATACGTTACATTTTTCTGTGGAAGATGTGTTTCCAATCTATTTTCTGATGGAATGTGGTATCCTCTTGTCTTCTCCTGGAGCGAAAGACAATGTATTGTACACTTGTGAGGACTTCGTTTCCTGCCACATGAAGTAGCGCGGAACTCTGCACTGCTTTTGCCTTAATTTTGTAGGCCACTGGCCGGCCTATACAGGTTGACACTGTTGTTTCCACGTGTCCAGTTCTGAGAAGGATTTTCTCTCCACCACAAAGGAGTTGGCTGCGTTAAGTTATTCATTTTGTCATTTGTACTTAGTACAATCCCACTTCTGACACCATTCTTCATGCTGGGCTTTGTAAGCCACAGGAGACGCCAGTAAATACACAAGTCCACAGATGCTATTGTCTATAAGCCTTTATTCTACGTCACCATCATGGAAACCCCCCAAACTTTACAAGGTATCTGAATGAGTGGGGCCAATATTATATTTTGACCAGTGGGTGTTGTGATCCACCAGCAATAACCTTGTTGACCCAAGGTGTTATGTTTCTGTCTGACTACCAAGTTGCTTGACCATCAAGTTTACACCTGTGCACTGATCAACATGTCACAATCCAAAACAAACCTTGTCTGATTTAACCCTTAAATATAGGTTTATGCATAAAAATTGTACCAACTTTGATTTTTAAGTCCACAAAAGACAAGAAAATTGTTAAATCGATTGACGAAAAAATCACGTAAACATACCTAATTAGGATCGGGATCCCCGATATTAATGAAAAAATCCTTATTTCAAGAAATGTTGATCTTCTACATCTACACCACTTTGAGGGAGTTTCAGTTCATTAAAACGATACCTAACAGTATAAAAATATGCTATTGTACATGATACAATGTTGGCCTTTTAATTATATATTCGTGCTCCAGACCTGGGGATTACTATTTCCTTCACTAAATGGAAAACAATATTATTTTTTAAGCAGGGAATACTTTGTTCCCCACATGAAGGGGTGCACACTATTTAGAAAAATGAATAAAATGTCAACTCAATATTTCTAGAATATCAGTGACCGAATGGATATACTAACCTCACATGCTCAAACGAACAATGGGTCTAATGATACTCAATAATCGGCCCGGAACACACTTCACCTTCTTTTACATCTGGCCCATTGTTATTGTGCACGCAGTTGAACAGATTGCGAATGTTATGTCCTTGCTGCATTGGCGTGAGTTCTTTCCTCGTTCGGATAAAGAAATCTTGAGATTCTACTGTGTGTTTCATTAACTTTTGACCATATGATTAATTTTTTTTTCGAAAAGAAAATGTAAAGGGACAAAATTCATGATAGAAAAGCCCATGGCTAGGGCTGACCTAATTTGTGCATAACCTAAATCCACAAGTTATTATCTTTAAAACCCTATCTCTATTCAATTTACCAAGAAAGCCAATGGTATTCAGCGACCTACAGTTTTAAAAATCATGAGCGAGGTGAGTATGTTGCCCTTTATGCTATGAACAGATACTAGAGCTCAATACGGGGAGGTAATAACACCTGAGATAGCTTGAAATTTTTTCAACAGTGTGGGCAGTAACAATGGACCTGCATACCCTGATGAGAAAAAGATCCGAAATGTTTTAGGTTGATTGTTGAATATCATTAGCTCTATTGTTCGCTTCAGTTTACGTGTACATATTGGTCACTGACATTCTGGAAGTAAACTGAGTTGACGTTTTATTCATTTTTCTAAATAATGTGCACTCTTTTCATTTGGGGATACAGCTTTTCCTGATTTACATAATATGTTTTTTTAAATTTTAGTGAAGGAAGTAAGTTATCCCCAGTGCTGTAGCACGGAAAGATGGTTAAATCGCAAACGTATCACGGCCTAAAATCTCAACATTGAAAAAAAAAACTTGAGGGCGTGTGTCATTTTTGCTTTGAATGCATCTTTATCGCTTATTTTAAGAAAACTTAAAGTAACACCTATATTGAAACACATTTCCACACGAGGAAGTACCTCAACGTTCCTAATTACTTTTTGTGTGTTTACCCCATGAAAACATTAATTTTGACATATAGTGCCTTTCCATAGCGCTTTACATTAACTTCGCTGCGACTAGGAAATAGTCAGATTCATTTTTGTTTCGTCTAGGAGGCAGCTGGCTAGGCGCTCTAACCTATCCACTAGATCGTGATATTCCCCTAACAGTTACCCAAATGTTATTTGGGTCGACGAGACATTGCGATTAAGTATCTTGTCCAGGGACACAAACACGTTGGCCACAGCGGGGCTCGAACTCACGATTTTACAATGGTCTTAGGATCATGAGTCTTGCGCTTTTTCTGTTGTGCTAAAACCGTTTTTCTTGTTTTTTAATTGGGTGACTTTTAAAAACTACTCCATTTTGAGAATGAAAAAGTTTTTTAAAATGTAATTCTTTCAAACTGGAGGTAAGTACATAGTATCGTGGCTCAAGGCCGACAGATAATTTACATTAAATGGCTTAATATTAAACTGGAATCAATAAAAATGTCAAACGTTCAAACGTCCGATTAGTGCCGTTACTAAATTCATAACAGATTACTAGTATACTGTTGTCTAGAATGATATCAGTCAATAATCATATATGCTTATTCGTTCATTTTAAAAATTGTATTCAAAATTCTATTTTTTCAAAAGTTTATACTTAAATAAGATTCTGTTGATTCTGGATTATGTTGACATTTTATTATTTCAAGGTTACATTTCTAAATTTTAAAGCCTTGCTATTATTATTTTTTTTATAATGATTGATGTGTTTCAACAATTCGAAACATTTGTATCCTTAGTATCCAATAAGTCACATTTAAGACTGTCTGAATTCCTTTCTCTGTTTGGCACATTTTGTACTTGCTCAAAGGCTATTCCTAAAATTCTAAACATCATTTGTCGTGACTTTCTAGTATTTACGCATTTGAGTACCCTTACGATATACCGGCGGCCACAACTCTTTCATACGCCTGATCCAGTTAACTGATATGATACGATAGTTCTTGTCGGGTTTAATTATCTCCAAAACTAAGTAGCATGAAAACCCCTCGCTATTATGCCTCGCCGGTGGAATGCGTATTCCTTTTATTACATTTAGTCTAGATGTGGGGATGTTTTACAGGAAATCGAGCATTTTGCTTGCTACCCCTGCGGGCTCTCACCTTTACCTTCGTAAGCATTTAAAGGTGCCCTCGGTGTATTTGCACAGTCCGTATAATACGATTTGTACAACCCACAAATTACTCCGCTATCGTTCAAAAAAGGAAAAGGCGAAAGGTAAAGTCTCTTATTCCATTCAAGCTACATTACGTGCTCCTTTGAGATCACTTTCAAGTAGAAAAAAGGGGAAACCAAATCATACAGTGAACGGGTTAATCTGGTCACCTTAGGTCAACTTTAGCAACTCGTTGGGATTGATTATATAATTATCCTGGCATTTTATTGGTTTATTTTGGATTAGACCGAATGACATTTGTATAGCGAAGACAGTAGAGGCAAATTATTTTTTCAACTCATTTGCTTTTGCGGTATCGTCTGGAATCTTTTTCCCAAATATCAAGCTGGCTGATATATTGGAGTTACCCAAAGCCAGATTAAAGCACAATGGACGCAATATGTTACGTTTTACCGCATTTCTTTTTTAAAGGCTTTAAAGATATTTTTTAAAACTGGTCAAGAACAATAAGGGAAAATTTGGCCGCAAAGCGGACGAAAGAAATTCGTTTATAATGCAATAAAAACAATTTCTGCGTATTCTCAAATTTCTTATATTAAAAATTAATCTAATTGGAATATTTTCGTACTCTAAAAATTTTGAGTAAAAAAGGTCACAACCCTTTCTGTTGAGTAAAATCTTAGTCAAAGTTGAGGAAACTTTACACAAAGCTGAGTGTATTTTACCCAACGACTATAAGGTTTACCCAACAATGACTAAGGTTTACTTAACTTTGAGTAAGATTTTACTCAACAGTAAGAGCTGTGTCCTTTTTACTCAACATTGAGTAAAAACAATTACAATGCAGGGACAAATCCAAGTTTAGATCAAAAATTTAAATCAAAATACATTGAACTATTAATCTAATAGATTAAAAATGTTAATCCAAATTTAGATTGTTTCTCTATTTTAATCAAGAAATTTAGAAATTCTACTAAAACCACCATATGGGGCTGCGGGTTGGAGATATCAAGAACTGAGACAAACTCATTCTTCGTTTTGGCCTTAAGTGTCTAAAAATCTTTTCTCGTAGATCATATACAGGCCCCTTTTCTCTCCTGTCACTCTCCCTCTCCATTCGCTCTTCCTCTTACAACTTTCTCCATCCTCTTTTTTCCTCTTTTCTTTCTCTCCCTTCCCATCTCTACGCTCCTCCTTTTACAATTCTTAAAGGTGCAACGAGAGATTTTGCAGCACCCAAATATTGTGTCATAATTAGAGAATCAAGGTATACATGTAAATATTTTGGGAACCGGTACTCTCCTTTATACGACGAATTGAACCCACGGCGATACCATTATTTTAAGTGGAAGAACGAGGCCGGAGGCCGAGTTCTTCCAACCAAAAATAATGGTGTCGCCCGGTCAATTCGTCGTAAAGAGAGTACCGGTTTCCAAATCATAGCCTTTTTTACTCATTCTTAAACAGCTTTATCATTAAGGTAATCTTTAACGGCCCCCAATTTCCGCGATGGCTTTACGGCTTAATATACCACAAGAAAGTACTCCATCACCCAGTGAAAACACTCAGAAACCCGCTGAATCGCAACTTGCCATACGCAAACGATATCGCAACTTTGGCAGGCGCGCGCGAAGTAGCAAAACGCGGCATACGCGAGCGCTTCAACCTAAAATAACTTAAATACGCCAGCGCGCGTACTACCTGGGTTCACTACGAATTGAACCCGGGATCAGCCAATGAAATTGCTTACATTTTCATAGCTGTTTAAGAATAGTAATTTGATATAGACTAGACGCTCAATAGATCTTTACCTTGTATTTGGCTACAGAAATGTCTTAAAGAGAGAAAAAAGGTGTTTTTGATTTGCTTATTTTCCTCTAAAATCGTAGTCTGATTTCGTATTGCTCCTATACAATTAGAAATTCACAATTTGTGTACCAAGAAACATTTCTCAGGCTTAATCTTTCAGATGGGGGATATATTTGATGGAAAGTTTCTCGTCGGCATGGCAAAAATCAGTACTCACTTTTTAGGGACACCTGATATGTGAAATCTCTCTTGCACCTTTAAAATCATGCTAATGATCTTGTTAGCTAGATAGACCGCTTAGAACAACAAGACAGAAAGACAGACCGACGGACAGAATGCGGTATATGTGTAGCCTTGGAAAGCGTCGTGTGTGTGCGCGCGAGCTATGTTTTTATATTAATAATAATCGGATATGCGTGTGGGAAAGCGCGTTGTGTGGCGCGAGCGATTGTTTTTCATCAATCTATCGGACTTACGATATATATAAAGTAATTGTCTACTTTTCTTTCGTACTTAGGTTTGCCTGGTTGATTCTCTGAAACCTTCCAAAACACGTACGTCGCCCTGGCAAGCTCTAGTTGTGACTCCAGTCTGTCAACAAACGCCATAATAGCCGGCTACATGATATTTTCTCTTAATGGCTTAAATGAACCACATGTCATGAAATTTTATTGACTTGTAGCGATCACATAGCAAAGGTATAGAACAAACATTTGAAACTTGAAAATGCGGCTATGAAGTAGGTTGGTGTATATCATATATGAAGTAGGAATGGCAATACCGCCACGAGCAATTTTTGGGAGACGTGCTTGTTGTGTCGCAATAATGAAAGTAAGTCGTGCACATTGTCTAACTGAACAATCTGGGCTATGATTATATATCTTATTGACTTTAAGAGAAAAGTGCCTATACATTCTAATAAGGTATTTGTTACCTCGTTTCTGTGTTTTATGTTATACTTCGTGGCTCAAGCAAGAGTACGTTGATGTTATGTTTTTGATCGCATGGCATTTAAGTCTTCATTGTCAATTACAAGCATATTACGATACCATTATCGTAAAAAATAAGGCCGAATATCCAAAGCTTAATTTTATAAGTTCATCTTTTATTTTGCACTTTGTTTATAGTTAGATTCGAATTTTAAAAACTTAACACAATTACCTCTATATTTGAAACGACCAGTACAATGCTACTTTGGTAATATTAGTGGGGGACTTTATTGCACAGATCTCAACTGAGTGTGCAAATGTGGATAAAATTGTGAATTTTGGTACACAAGTACTTTATGCATTGATAATCAGAAAAATTGATGGAAGCACTTGCCACACCCCTTTCATGGCCCCAGCTTGGATTTCAAGGGTACACAGGGGTAAACATTTTAAAATGATCCGATTGTGTTTAAAAACACACCAAATGTTATGTTTGTCTGGTTACAAGGATTCCAAAAAGGTATAGTTTATATTACTTATGGCTTATAGTTTTGGAATTATGGGGTAAAAACTGTAAAAATAGTGAAAAGGTCAATTTTGGTTTGTACAAGGGTCACAAATCCTTTTCTCGAAATGTATATTTTGCAAATACGTCAGTATGTGACGCGGCCGACGATTTGTAATAAAATCCCAAGGTATTTTGTAGAATGAGCAAGTTTGGTCGAGGGAAATTTCAAATATGGAGCCGTGCATGTATACTATAACTATCATTGGATTCTTTGTCACTGACATACGCTGTGAAGAGAGTGACATAGAGCTTACAATTGATTAATTTGTCGCTTGATAATGAGACCGCGAGGACATTTCCAGACATTTAGAGGGGGCGCACCCAGCGCGCGCCCCCTCTATTTTTTGCTGAGCACAGGGCGCCCAGCGGCACACAGGCTCCGGGCGCACTGTAGATCTAAAAAATTGCCTTTTTTTACACACAAAGCGCCCTGTAAATCTCCAAGACTGACGGTATTGGGCGTCTTGCGCTGTGTAGATTTACACCCCCTTAGATTTTCGAACCAATTAAAAAAAAATATGGGTCTACCCGGCGAATGCAGCGAGAAGGAAAATTTGGCGCCCCCTCTATTGAGAAATCCTGGATCCACCCCTGACACCGGAAGTGGAATAAGCCGAAACGCTGCCTGAAAGTAAAAAGAAGATGGAGTATTTTCTGTCGTGCACGACAGAAAAGCCAAGTAAGGCTTCTGCGTGAGGCCAAATAGCAGAGCAGCCAAGTTCCAAACTTAGTTTATAGGTTTCACTTATACTTGTTTGTCTACCTTCGAAATGTTCTCGGTAGGCGTTCGATAACCAATGAAGTGCCATTTATATAACAAACTGTATCCACAGACAATCTCCCCGTGTCCCTATAGAACAAATTAATTAGCTTATCCCATCGACGAAAAAAATAAGAAGAAAAAATCCGACGGTAAAATGATTGTTAGAAATTTATTATTCAGACGGTAAAATGATTGTTAGCGCTATTTGTAAAACAAAAATTACGTGGCATTTAAAACAGATCCACAGACAATCGCCATATGTCCTTAAAAGGTAAATTACCTTATCCCATCGACGAAAAAATTCCGACGGTAAAAGTGATTGTTAGGTATTTATTACGGTTCTTCCGACGGTAAAAAATTATTGTTATGATTGTTATGAATTGAATATGAATCATGTCATGATAGAAAGTTACATACATTTTAAGAGTGCATGTCGAATACATCAGTGACCTTTGAAAGGTTCAAAGTACTGCTATGGGATTCCGTACCTTTTCCGTGTATTACAATTATTAAAAGCTATGTTTCCTCTTTTTGTCAATCCCACACGGTTAGGAAAGATGTCGGACACAAATTTCCCATGAGATATTTTAAGAAGTAGAATGACATGACTTTTGCTCTAAATTTTGATAGGTAATCCAATTTTAACATGTCAATCACCTAACCACTGTTTGGACGATTATTGTTGAGACTTGCACATACGACCTTGTTGCACTTACATGACGATATGTTTTCTATTGTGTTTCAAGAATTTCAAAATTATGTATTTTCAAGACCGTATTCGGAATCGGCTGTAAATTCATTTAAATGAGTCCAAATAAAGCTAGTGTAGGTCGGTGTTTTTTTGAGATGCCTTCCCAAATGACTGTAGGTCATTTGGGAAGCCATTTCAAAAACCATTGACATGTGTCATAACCTATAAAGAACCTACCAGTATTGAAAGAGTCAAGGATCTTGGTCATTTGGGGGTCTTACTGTTTTGGATTTCACTAAAAGACATACTGTGTAAAGGCAATAATCTTTTCAAAAAGCGCACGCTTTAGGGCGATGTTTTATAGATACTTTAATACAAACTAAATATAGCAGGGGACTGTAGTGAAAGATTGTGCGCTTCCGGATAAAATTGTAATTTTTGCACACAAGTACTTTAGGCTTTGAAGATTTTGCGATTTTAATTTGCCCCATACTGTTAATTAAAACATATTCCAATTAAAACCTAGTGGAAAATGGCCAAAATAATTTAAATTTCAAATATATTTACTAATCAACTTCCAATTTATTTAGATATGCGAACAAAATATGTTAAATAAATACGTAACTATGTGAAAACGACAAAATAAAAATTTCAACCTCTAAATAACAAATACGTCGCTACAAAATACCAACTCTACCGTGAATTAAAAATACGTCGCACAAATACGTCACTATGTGACGCGGCGAAATGCAGATACGATGCTATGGGCCTGCACAGTATATATTTTCGACAAATACGTCGTTATGTGATGCGGACAATTTAAAGTTTAAACTAAATGGAAAGAATGGATGAAAGAGTGAAATAATTATAAATAAACAAAAGCATAATTTTTTATCATTCAATATTATATTTGGTTACTGCAACACTATTCAATATAATATTATACATTAACGTATAAATAGACTTAATATTGAAAAGGCGTGTGTAAATGTTTTAAAGCTAGTCGTGTTTCTTTGTTCTTATTTATTTGTGTATTATTCATATCGTCAGGTATAAAATATTGCTTATATTAAAAAAAAAAACCTTTGTGATTTTTCCGCAAGTAGTCAAAAATATTACAACCCATCAGCAAAGACAATCAGGTCAATAGGACGAACAATCAATAGAGACCAACTATTAAATTTTTCTGCGCCCATGAACCTGTGATAATTTAAGTAACAGTTGCGACCCACCACGCCGCATCACTGCGTAGGCGCGTAATAAAATAGATCACTCGTTCCATTTCTATGAAATGTTAATTAAATGAAGCTCAGAAACCAAAATAACCTGGGGATATGAACTTGCATCAAAGGATCGAAAATAATAAAGCTCCTCCTCCAGTTTGTTGACAAAATCACTGAGATTCATAAAAGCAATCGCTGTTACTGGAGTGCATAAAGAGGAGGAGTGGGAGGCTTTTTGGGGCGTCAACACCAATGCTTCTTCGGGCGTTAACACCAAAATTGATTGAAATTGCACACGTGCCATTTTTCTCAAAAATGGAAACTATTGCGAGTTGGAATTAAAATGAAACCATCCATATTTGATCGGTTCTTCAATTACTCTCAAAAGCTTAAATATTGCAATAGGTGAGGATCAAATTCCAGAGAATCCGACAGAATCCAAAAGTGTTGCTATGTTTAACTTAAAAATGCTTATAAAAATATGGAATAAACCTTCGCGTTGTGAAAAGCTTAAGCGTGATTATTATTATTTTTACCGGGAAGAAGCTGAACCGAGGATACACAACACCACATTGATTAAATCTTTATATAGCATCCATTTAAAAGTGTTACTCTTCTATATTGTTGTGCGGTAGAAAGTGTTTTAAACCTGAAATCATTAAGGATTATTTTTATTTCGTCGGATTTCTGATCTAATATAATTGATGGAAAGCCATTGCGTCTGCTACCCCATGCTCACATATGAATAATTATCTCCCGTGGTTGAATGGAAGCGTTATATACTTGAAAAACGAAACAATTAAGTCCACATGCTCGTAAAAGGAGTATTTTAATATTTCTATTGAATTCGCCTTAAATCGGCCGGTCTAAGGTTTCCTTGCAGAAGTGGGGCTTCCTAGAAGCAGATCAGAACACTACCTGTGGTTGTGGAACAGCACCACAGACAATGGAACATCTCTTGGTCTGCCCACTGTTGGAGCAACAATGCACAGACAAGGACCTTGGCGAATTCTGTGAAGCCAGAGACATTGTACCCATCTCTGCATGGCTAGATCATATTTGAGAACCACTGTGATTGGACACGATGAAAAGAAATAAATTCGCAATTAATTTATTTCGTTGTATCTGCGTTAAAACAATAACAATAATAACTAATTCATGCATATAAAGGACTATCAGCAAGGGCTAAAGCTAAAACCGCTAGCAAGTATGGGACAGGTGGCGATGTATGCAGCGCGCTATTATTTGTTTTTACTCTCTTAATGGCTGTATTTTTGACCAGAACTAATGCCCGTCTTGTCCGCAATTATGGCTTCATTAAAAATGTAACCGGCGATATTACATAGGTGATTAGTTAATTCATTAAGAACTAAATATAAATGCCTGGCAATTACCAACACTAGCTGGAAAAAAGTTCAACACAATATCTAATAATACGTAGACTGCGTTTGATGAATGTTAAAGTAAATATGACCCATTTAGATAATTATCTGGTTGTGGTCATTACGACGGAATGTCATTTAACAGTTTCACGCTCAGTTTACGTCATTTCTTGCTGTTTGCACTTTAATTTCGTTCAACGATAATCAGATACATATGTACCATAGTTAGTACCATATTTAATCATGGCTACCGTAGTACAATGCATATGGCAACTACATCGATTCTCACATGGCCCACCTTTACATTGACGATATTTTAATATTTCACTTTATCTCTGTTGGTTTGTTTCTGTACGTTGTTTTAACATTGTACCTTAAATTCTGGACTGGTGAATTCGGAGTAAATCAGAGCAGGAGAGAAAATTAACCATTTTCCATTTTTGTGCACCAAAAAGTGATATTTTCATGAATAATAATAGTAGTAGTAATACAAACTTAAGACCAAACTGAAAATAAATGTGTATTATTATTCAAAACAAATTGTTAAAAAGAAAACGCGTGGAATGCAGTAACCGATAAAGGAATACTTTAATTCTCATAATGTAAAAATAAACTCTAATACATGTATAGATATTTTGAAAATACCACTTTTTGGGTCCAACAATACCAGGAAAGAATAATGGTATTCATTATGTTTAGGCATAGATTTTTGTTGTTTCTCTTTGACAAAAAATGCGTTTCATTGATTTTTAATTAAAAAAAAACTTAAAAGTTCGTCAACATTGTCCAGTGTAAAGCACGATAGTTTTGATCATCGCTATTACACCATTATAGAATTAAGTCGCGCCCTTTGGAGGTTTTAGTTTATGCTTGTATTTAACTTAAATACAGATTCCGTCAGAGAGAGAATATTATGCTACTGATAATTTAAGTTGTCCCTAAATCTTTCAATTAAGGGAAATTGACATCGTTAAAACATCGAAAGTTCATAAAAAATTCATGTAAGAAGGGAAACCCCACCGTGTTGTCAATTGCAAAGATACATTGGTCTTTACACGGAAGCTGTCAGTACGCTCTTGAGAAATGTGTTGTGGAGCATGTAATGGGGCCATTATTACAATTACGCCTCTTGAAAAGTCTCTGACATGTAATGAATCAGGAATAAAGAGTGAGTTCATACGGTATTATTGATCACCCTGGATTCGGAATGATTTTATATTACGATGTAGTTAAAGTTACACGTTCATTGATAACTGATATCAACCTTGTTTTTTTTAGCTATATAGCGTTTTTCAACGGTTTCGAGACCAGTTTTTAAGGTGCTAAGCCAAACGAGAAACCCTGAGCATTTTTTTAAAAACCAAAATAAAAATGGCCACCAAACACTAAGAATGCGTCTGTTATTCACTCAAAAGTTGTAATTTTGAGCCTGTCCGGTTCAAACATTCATTGTGACCAATTACCATATGATTCTGTAATCAATGAATTCAACATAGCCGCTAATACAATAAGGTGTCTAACGGTGATCTACTTTTAACTGCACAGCAGATTGGTAACTTGTTATCTATCCTGATGTTTTGACATTCAAGAAATTAATTAAAACCATAAGAGTTATTTTTTTAAAGACGTGATAAAAACTTCATTATAGCTTCCAAATGGCTTCCGATACTCTAAGATGGCTATAATTGATAACTTTATCTAACCTAGAGCTGCAATGTTTGTGTATATCTCCTGTAGGTCAATCCGATTCGTTTACATATCATTAGGTGGAAGGAAGATGAAAAGAATGTTGTATAAGAGTTATGTGAGATCGGTGAGGCTGTATGGGAGTGAAACATAGTGTCTGAGAAAAAATGAACAGAGAGTGCAATGGTGAGAGCCATATGTGATGTGAAGAATTCCACAAGGTCCCTGTCTGTGCATTGTTGCTCCAACAGGGGATGTTCCATTATCTGTGCCGCTGTTCCACAACCACAGGTAGTGTCCTGATCTGCTCCCAGGTACCCCATTTCTGCAACGTATGTGCGTAATTGTGACTTTCTGTACATACGATTGACAGTGTAATGTTCCCTCCGAAGGACGAGATACTTCGTTTTTCCATTTCAAATGAATCCCAGAAAGTGGCTCCACCGAGATTTGAACCAGGGACCCTCTGCATCAGAGGCATGTATCTCAATTACAAGACCACAATATCCCTCGTTTGGGACCACATTCACATTAATGAACAATTTATCAGTGCAATCGTCTGGTGTGATATCGTTTTATTTGAGATTTTTATTTATTTATTTATTTATTTAAACATTTGGCTAAAAATACATCAAGAAATATATATACAAATAAAAGCAGATGAAGAACATAAAAATAAAGGTGGCACAGTAGGCTAGCCTGGTGAAGTCAGAAGCAACAAGTCGCTGTCACCAGAGGGGTGTGACTCCACCAAAACCACTGAGCCACACAAATACCAACACATTACATGTAAATATTGCACACTAAAGGTATTTCACACTCTGGCCCCTTAGTCTGGTATACCCACAAACACACACGCACACACACACACATGCGCGCACACACACACACATGCGCGCACACACACACACACGCACACACACACACACGCTCATACTCACAGACTAGGAAGTGGGCCACTGAGGGGGAAGCAAGAAACTTGTAAATGAAAGGGTGTTTCCATAAGGTGACACCCCCCTCCGACACACTTCCCCGACACCCCACGAATTCGGAAACCTTAACGGAATAAACCACATAAACCGTGTGGTTCATTCCGCTAAGGTCCGTCAAGGCTTCCGAAATCATAGGGCGACAGAAAAGCACGTCAGAAAAGGGTGTCACCTCATGGAAACACCCTAAATGAAATACATTATAAAATACAAAATTATAAAATTGCACAGATATTTGTTATAAGTCCATCTCTTATAAAATTGCACAGATATTTGTTATAAGAGATGTTCTTTTGCATGCATTAAAAAAAACAACAATGAAAAGTTTAAGTTCTACTTTTGCGATGCGTGAAAGCGATACGTCTCCTCTGTGCTAGCATGTTATTCGTCAGACATCAAAATAATTACGTGCACAACATTCATTGGTTTGTTTTAATTATCATTATTTGCGACCCGCTCCAACAAGCCAGTAATATGTCGCAAATTAAAAACATACCAAATTGTATTCCTACATCATATTGGTTCTTTATATATAAGGAAGTCTCATTCTTTATAATGGCCTTTAAAAAAACATGTGTTTTGAAATATACAAAATACACAGAAATAGGATTATCAAAGTTGCAAAAACCAAATTACCGATGAAACAATTACCTGAACTCAACACATTTGCACTTTTTAGAAAGGTCATGTGATAATGTGTCCGACATTTTAAAAGGCAAATAACTCAATATCTAATCCTGTGAAGGGTCCGGTTCGTGGGAGTTGGTCACATTTTAAAGGCAGTGTCAGTGATTTACTAAATCAGGAAATTGAAAAAATCATCAACAATAAGATTTTGGCATGTCTGTAACAAGTATGTGTATCCTAACATCCCCTACAAGTGATACGGCCAAAAGCAGCCTAATAACGACAAAATCGAGTATTTTAGTCATTACTGTCCGTACGGACACTTACTACAACACGTAATTGAATGGAGATTGATACTTTAAATACTGCTCTTTTCTTTCTTTTCTATCGATCTTTCAGTTGAATACGAGATTTCTGGAGACTTATCTTTCACTTTTAAGCTATTTCTGCAAATTTCAAATATTTTGACTCATTCGGGTGGATCAATGATAGTGCCTTTAAGAAACGCCAGTCTGCAAATTTAATCATTTTCAAAAATATTATTCTATAGATTAGATCTTTGTCACTGCAAAAAGTAAAAACAATACATCACAGTAATGATTTTATTTCTTACAGGACAAGATGGCAGGAAATATTTTTTTTTTTCAAAATCACATGAGCTTTAATATCGTGTCCATAAACATTATCTAATAATACGAATACAAATATTCTTCAAATTCTATATTTAGCTTGTGGATAATATGATATGTATTGCAGGCTCTCACTCTATTTCTTACTTAAAATAGCATGACCTAACTTTAAGTCCAATATGTTGTCTGAAAGATGAGTAATAACCGGCGGCATATAGCATAGACCAGTCTCACACTTACAAACGATAAACAATGTGAAAACATGGACCGCAACTCTGAGGCGTACAGCCGGGCGTAAAGCCTTTTTTGAAATTCCTAGATATGCACGCTCCACGTATCAAATCATGGCGAGATTTCATGAGTGTATATCGAGTTTACCCCGCTATATGTCGAGTTACAGCGTTGCCTATCCAGTCTTGAACTCTATGTACCGAGTTCATAAATCATGTCCAGAATAATTGTCCAGAATAAATCATGCCGAGTTTTAAAAAAATGGACATGATTTTTTTCAACATGTGAAAAATGGACATGATTTTTTTTTCTCAACATGAGCAAACTCGACATGATTTTTTTCTCAACATGAGCAAACTCGACATGATTTTTTTCAACAGGCACCAAAACTATTGTCGACTTTCCTCCATGTTGAGAAAAATATGTCGAGATTTTGAAAACTGGACATGATTTATGTCAAACTCACCATATAGAGAGCAACAACTCGATGTATAGAGGGCAAACTGGACTTATAGCGCTGTATGTTGTAAAATTGACATATAACGCTGCACACTCGAAATGCGAGGACCTCGATACACAGCGCGTGAAACTCGACATGCGCGGGAAAAACTCGCCATGATTTGATACGTTGGGCGTAAAACTGACATGATTTATGTCAAACTCACAATATAGAGAGCACAACTCGATGATAGAGGCAAAACTGACAGATAGCGATGTAAACTCGACATATAACGCTGCACACTCGACATATGCGAGGAAACTCGATACACAGCGCGTGAAACTCGACATGCGCGGGAAAACTCGCCATGATTTGATACGCGGAGCGTGCCATACCTAGACACCAACGCATTCACCTGTTCCTTTGTTGGTTTTTTTTTGGGTTTTTTTTTTTTTTTTGTTTGTGTTTTTTTTTTGTTTTTTTTGTGTTTTTTTTTTTTGTTCGGAAATTTCGGGGTGTTTAAATGTAGCTGGTGATGTTTAGAATTCCTAGTATTTTTGACCACGCGTTACTAAGCGTGACATTTGATTGATGAAGTGTGGCGGCGTTTCACGGCTTTAATAGGCTCTTACATTAATTCATTCTGGCGTATTTTCAGATTTATCTTCACTTCCTCTAGTCGCCCACTCATACCAAGGCGGGGGATGTTCGGAATTACAACATGAATTCCACATTACTGAATTACTTCTCAGTTCAAGTGTCATAATTCCGAATGAGTCCATAACGAAGCGGCATGAGTTGTTTTAACTTGTTTTATATACTTGAAATTATTACAAAACTGCAATTTTAACATATGCTCTGGGATTATTTACCTATTCTCGATATTTTTTATGGACTTCAAATATCATTAATAACTGTTTTGCATCATAGTTTATTATAAAATAGCGGGTTTGGAGTGTTTCCAAAATTAACTCAAATGCTGGTGGTGCTCGGCAACAATCTAAAAAAATCAGTTTAATGTACTCACTAGATAGCTATCATTGACATTAAATCATATTGCCTATATTAGGTTACAATTAAAAACCTCTATGCTTTATGACCCTATACTCGGAATGGAAGAGGAGGAAAGTATCGCACATCCAGACACGGAGTATGAAATCTAGCATGACAGAGTGCATTACAAAAAGCAGACATACAGGCTACCAATAGAGGCGTATATAGACCAAATAACCAACTGTGTAACACAAAATTTTGTAGTCCCATCCAGGGGGCTAGGGCAAAACCAAGTAAAAAACCCATAATTAAAATTATTAAAAATCATATAAAACCCGTCTGGTCCATTAAATAAAACAGGCACATTTGCAGGAAAATGAATAAGTTAAAATGTGCATCAATTTCTTTTCCCCAATATCAGTGACCAATGGAGACACATAAAATTCAACAAACCAATGGGCCAAAGACAATTCAACAATCGGCCCGGTGTTGAAGTGAATTATAGTCCGCGGTAATCATAGTCCGGCTAAAACGGTAACGAATAGGGCACTCAATAGTTGAATCTTCACGCAACATTAGTTTCACGATTATTCCATTAATCGTCTTGGAGCCCGGAGTGTTGCTCCCACAGGGAGTCTCACACGGTATGGCGGTGGAGAAAAACCCAATTCAGATTCATTTTCATCTGGGAGGCAGGGACAGGTTGATATGTTCAACGTTGAACATTTACAGGGTTTTTCACCTGCCCGATTTAGACTGAGTAGTTTTCTGAATTAAGCACAACATACCTATCTTTGTTTACAAATAAATAAACCCTTGCGTGGTAATTAACTTTGACCTATTTTTCATCATTCATTCGAAAAAGGAAGAAAGACGATGAATGAAGAAAATGTTGCTGGGCAAGCTTGGACCTAACAACTTTGTGTAGAAGCGAAATCGTAAGTTATTGCTTATTACACTTCATTCTATCCATTTCCCGCGTTTTCTAAAGACAACAAAGAGTCAATAAACCTTATTATACTGTAAACCGGTTATTATCGTTTAGGTTTACTCAACCGAATCGTTGAGGTGTAACACCTGTATCGTTCATCTGCGTAGCAAATATAACAAGGGCCTCGACTTACCGGGCCGATTGTTGAATTATCTTTAGCTCATGGTTTTGCTGAAGTCTATACATATCCATGGTCACTGATTTGGAAAAAGAAATTGACGGTGACATTTTATTATTTTCAAGAAATGTGCTAGTTTGTTTGCGGTATAAGAGGTGTATAATTTAATATTGGGTTATTATGAAATTTACCACTTGGTTTTGCCTATCCCTCGATGGGGAGACTACAGATTGTTATACATGTTGGTTATTTGGTCGCTGTATGTCCGCTTTGTAATGCACACTGTAATGCTAGGATTTCATACTTCGTTGTCTGGATGTCGAGGGGTTTATCTTCATTTGAGTATTAGTCTGATGACTTCAACATCTCTGAAATTAAAGAAATGTAAGATTATTCAAAAGTAACAGAAACATTCCTTACCGGGCCAACAAATAGTTGTTTTTTTGCACAGGGTATACAGGAAACGTCAACCGATGTGTGGGTAAACACTCATCTTCGCCTAAACATGTAGCCTTGTGTTGCGTAAGCAAAAGTGTACGGTTGAGGGCACATTACCACCTCTTAAGGTACATTTTTTATAGCATAACATTCCTTGGTCTTGAGTAGCATTATCGGCCAAACGAGAATCGCTGCTACCACAATACAAGCACATCCGCTGGGCAAGTAGCTAAAATAACCGGAATAAAGGCACTAAATTGAACGAAGTGGTTGCATGGTGTAGCGTCGCCGCCCTCAACATGATCAGGAAAAAATTTGTATTGAGTATCCTTTATTTAACCAACGGCCAGTGACGTCAATGACTCTTCCTCAAAACAGATGACGAATTGGTTCGTATTTCCCAAAACGCTTCATTAAGGAGAACTTTAGGCAAAGTACATGTTTATATGGCCCTAAACTTATAATAGACTAATTACAATATCATTCATTGAGGGACAATGCTGTGATTAAGTTGTTAAATTTTTTAATCAAAATTTACACGATTTCCTGGACTTAACTGAGCAGTTTGACCTCATCTCCGTGACAGTACTGTTTTATAGTCCAATTAAAAAGGTTTGGAATGTGATATTGTTCTAATGCATAGCACATTATAAATCACACCACAGAATCCTCTGTAAGCCTTCCAGCTACATGTACCATATATATCATATGCCCCGTCAGCAACGCAATAAACATGGCGCCAGCCTATTTTTTTTTTTTTTTTAATTTTTTATAGTTTTTTGATTTTCTGACTTATTTGTTACAAAAAAAGGCTGTAAACGCAACTGAAGTGGGTATTCTGCGCCCACGATACAAGATGTTCTCTTTTAGGGCCCCTTACGGAGAAAGGCAGGGTACCCCTAAATTGGGTATGTCCTGCGAAGCGGATATTAAAGAGATCACGTCTGACCATTGTGCTTACGTGATTCGCTATGTCAAAATTGAACAGAAGAAAGCAACCCTTAAACTTTGAAACGGCAAGCGACTCCAGTCGCTCAACGATCAAAATTTGTCAAATTTTGTTTCAAAAAGGTCAAAATTATTACTTTTCCAGTGCATATTCAGAATCAGCATGAAAACATGCATCTAAATTAGTCCAAACAAGCCTAGTCTTTGCTGTAATCTTTTTTAGATGGCTTTCCAACATGACCTGCAAGTATTTGTTACGCCCTACTATAAAGCTACATGACTTATGTGCTGTAACGTATAAAGAACTGGCCCGTGTAGGCTGATACGTGACCACATATTTAAGATTACTAGGTACTATAGCTTCAAAATGGCTTGTCATCTACCAGATAATCGAAAAAAGTTAATTCCTTAAAGAATAAACACGGACTAGAGGAGACATAGCAAGATATGAAGAAGAGCGCCAAGGTTACACTAAAGCCGACATAATGGCATAAAAATATATTCAGACATAATGAAAGAACCCCTACTGAAATCACTTCTGAAAAACAGTAAAAACAGGAAGAGTTCCAGAGGGGAAGGTGGCAGTTCGGGGCAATTTCTGGAAACAGAAAACCAACGGGTTCACATCCATGACAGAATTTACAGTGTAACTAGCATGTTTTTGTGACAACAATTTAAAAAGCATTCAGACCAGATTCAGGCATTTGTACTTTAAGCTTGTAGTAAGATATTGATCCGGGGCAAGTGAAAAGATGGATTAGCCGGGATTAGCACATATAAATAGCAATGGTCTGTGAAGCTGAGACAGCATGCTTTTCAGTTGGTAAATGCTGGCCCTAATGTCAGCATCCTTTTCCAGAAATTGCCACGAACTGCCACTCCCCATCTGGAATTTTCCTGTTTTTCTGTTTTTAAGAATGTAAACAAGCATTGTTTTAAAAACCTGTTAAAAATATTAAAAAAAAAAAAAAAAAAATTTTTTATTTTTTGTCTGAATAATTTGTTTATACCATATGTCGCTTTAACCATGTCAAAGAATTGAAGAAAGAAAGAGCGAGATAAGGAAAAACAGAAAACGCCAAGAAACAGAATACAAAAAGGAAAAGGAGGGTAGGGATAAAGGGAAATTAGAAGACAAATAACTACGATTATAAGGCGTGAAACAAGAACGGAAAAAGCTGTGAAGACAAAGTTGAAGCGCAAAGGGAAAGAAACAGAGGAAGAGGGAAAAAGGGAGAATAGATGGTTAGGATTAAGAACAGCGTGAACATTGAGGAAGTGTGAGTAGAAATAAACCAACAGAAGACATAAACAAACGCCAAGTGTTCTTAAATAGATAATAAAAGAATCGCTATCTACGACATAGTACAAGGGCTATCGATTCAGCAGTTCGTAATGATAAGTATTACGGGTTTGCCCCATACCGCTGCGAGTGATCTAGTACGTTACACCCTAATCCATGAGTACTTCGTCCAACAAGATACAATATGATAAACGACAAGCAACGTAACATTAACATTGATGCTCACTAGCCAGGTTGTCGCTTTTAGCGATGACGGGAATTGGCGATAAATCACCTTAAGTGCGAACAGATCGTTTTGATCAGTTTATTAACAAATCAACGATTGATGATAGACATTCACTTTTGAATTATGAACATATCACTAACATATCTAACAGTATGACGCGAAAGATATTTCACCACCATTGGTATAATACCTTTAGTTTGCTTATTTAATTGGATTGAGCATAACTCGTCCGTTTCTTGGAAAATGGGGATATATCTTATGACGTAGGGCCCTGGACGTGGCAAACAAATTAAAATTTCCAAACAATGCTTAAACATTCCTGGAGAGTGGACATCCACACGTATTTGAGGTCCGCAAGGACCTCAAATACGAAATACGAAATGTAAAAGTGCCTTATTATGAACCCGAGGTCAGTTTCAATGTTAACTTACTTTCCTTTTTTATGAATTTGGAATGCAAAATTTGTTGTTGTTTTAATAAAACAAATCTAATATACTTCCAAGTGTTGAAAAAATGAAAGAAATCGCCTGAAAAATAAGCCAGATATGACAAATTTTGTAAGCACACCCCTTTTTCCTCCATTCCAATGAGATTTACACAGTTAAGCAAGATATTGCGTTAATATTAATGTACGATATGCGGGGTGTAGCATTATGAAAGTATAATGCTATATGATAAACCTTGCTTTCTTGTTTAAATGATCTATGAATAGCCATAATCTCTTTTATTGATCCTCAAAAGAAATTAAATGTTCACACAAAATCTCACCCAATTAGTCCTGATGTGTAAATGAAAAGGGTTTTCAACACTACTTCTGTAATCCAGGTATAGATACAAGCTATGCCAATAAGGGACTAAACTCTTAGCAATATCCTAAACAATGGGAAGATCTTGTTTTCTTCCTCTCGCAACAGGTGAATTGGTGTTTGGATTTGTCATATCACTTGGCACATTGGTATTTTATAGATTCATTGATTAATCCGTAGTTGAAATATTCAAGAAAATGTAATATTTATTAAGTTGACAAAGGCATCTTGAGATTGTACATTCTCACAAATACAAGTTTAATGTGTGTAAAATCCCATAGGAATGGAGAAAAAAGGGTGTGCTTACAAAACCCGCCATATCTAGCGTATTTTTCAGTCGATTTCTTTCATTTTTTCAACACATGAAAGTATATTAGATATGCTTTATAAAAATAACAAATCTATATTATACTGATTGCATTAAGGTCAAGATCATCTTTAAAGCTTGCATAATTTTTTATTCACGTAGTATACCCAGGATTTTGAATCAATTTCTTTACAATAATTGTAAAGAAATTGATTGTGTGTGTGTGTTGTGTGTGTGTGTGTGTGTGTGCAGTGTGTGTATGTGTGTGTTATTATTATTATTATTGTGTAAAAGCATATCTCAGAAACATTTTATACTAACTACACGCTAATCTATCATTACGTTCATTATGTCTTAATTATGTGATCAATCAAGACTCCGTTGATGTGTTTATGCAATAATTTGAAAATGACGTTATTACACACACAGAGTGACACTGTTTATTATTATAAAAGGAGAGATGGACAAGTTTACTCATGATTTCAAAATAAAACAACTATTTTTTTTAAATAAAAGAGTTCCTTATCTGTTCATGCATGTACATGATATTTTGAGATGCTGCAAAGTTTTATACCAAAAGGCCAAGAGGGGGATTTTGGTATTTTTATTGTATTTTGACTGTATTTTGCTATCAAAACATCCAGGTTGTTTAAGAGATTGGTCTACAAGTAAGTACAATTTAAGACCCAACAACCCAAATTGAAAATACTTTTTACAATCCAAACATTATGGACATATTTCTAAAACGAGCTTCGCTGAGAATTTTTACTTAGTTCTAATTATAAGATTCGGTATCATTGCATTATATTTTGTTTGATTTGCTTAAAATTCGCTGTAATTTTCAGGAATTAGGAGTAGTTGTGCTACTAAACGTATTGCATAAACACTCTGAAAAACGAGTCTTATTTTTTTTCAAAATGTAACCATTTTCCTTATGAAAATTCTTCCAGCGAAGGATGGAAAATGGCTTAGCTCACTGAAGCATTGTGATGTCCCGATTACTAACATCACGGGCTGATATACACGTCATTACATTATTGATACATGATCAATAATATAATTAATCTTCTTTACGTTTTAAGTAATGATTAAATGCAATCAAACTTCCTGGAAATTCACAGTGTGTGTGCAGTCACGTTAGTGACTGATTCAATGAGCAGGAACCTTTTTGATCATGACTGGTAGAATTGCTATCGCGACTACGTCATTTCGTCGTTACTTTTGACACATATCGGCCTCCTTTGCCCGAACTTCATCTTTGGCCCTGCGGGTGACGATGTCACTTAAAGCCACTATCGGTCATTTTTTTCCAAATTCAAAATGCCAATTTTGTCTCTAAATTGCTAGAGTGTTATCATATCAACACCTTATATTATTGGTCTTTGTGAAAAACAGACACTAAAGCATTTTAAAGCGGTCTTGAAGATGTCATCTACTACTGTTTTGTTTACTAATAAAAGTCGGGATCCGACTTTTATTAGTAAACAAAATAGCCGTAGATGGCATCTTCGACTTTTATTAGTAAACATTGAATAAAACCCGTAATTTCTTGACAAATACAGCGTGTTAAGCTTAGCCACTTACAGGGGTCGTTACTACAACCATTTCCAATACAACAGTTTAAAAAAATGGTCTTTGATGACAAATAGGGGGCGCGATTGTTTACATTTTGAAAAAAATCGCTGATAGTGGCTTTAAGGATCAATTTGTTTATATATTTTTCAACGATATGAAAATTTCATGGCCATATTCAGAATCATAATTCAAAATGCATTAAACGTCTGAACAAACTAATGAAAGACGCAGAGACTTTTTGGAATCCAGCTCAAAAAACAACCGACTTATTTTGTTATAACCGATACAAAATCCAGAATATTCGAAACTTATAAATTTGATGCCTCAGGATAGCTTAAGCTATCTGCTTCTATTGGTATCAAAATAGGTACAAACATTCCTAATATGGTATCACTATAAATTAAAGCAACTATGAACAAGCTTGTACATAATTATTTGGATATTTCGGCAATTCTGCTGGCTCCAAAACAAGATGACATTCTGACGTCCCACTAAGCATGTTGGTACTCATTCTGGTATCAATGGAAAGAAGACGTTAATAGTGTGCTAAAATCATAAGTATCTGGGGTAGTGCATATCCTCAGTTTTTGGAAGTTATTTCACGATTGTCATGTCATGTCTTATACCACGGTTGGTGCTAGAGTATGCATAAAAAGGAGTACCAAATAGCGATTGACAATTACAATAAATCTTTTGGCACCGGAAAAATGATTATGGTAGGGTAAAAACATATAGAGTTAATTAAACACAACATTATATTCTATCAAATAAGATTGACATGTTAAGGGAATTTGTTTTTATTTTGTGCGTGCGTGATTCAATAGTTATCCTCAAAAAAACTTTCTCCACTTGATACAATTCGTACAATTGGGTGCGATGAGTAAATGTTTAACACTCTCCCATAAGTTGCAGGTGGTTTAACTTTTTAAAGCATTTTAAAAAAACAGCTTCAACTGAACTCAACGAGGATATATATAATTTTCGCGAATAATTTCTGTACCAAGTGGTAACATCATCAGGTGGTGGAACTGAAATGTGATATATCTGTCATCAACTGTAGTGTTTCTAGTTGATGTCAGCAAACAATTGTAGATTGGAGTTCGTATCTCTGAGAGGTGTTAATCTTTGTCTGGGGTGTCTCCGTGCATAAATTGCCTCCAAAGAGACCACCCGGGATCGAAATTATTCAGGAAAATATATATTCTCGGTGAAATTCGGTTGAATATTAATTTATTCAATACGTATTAGGTCTACATGCACGTATGAACTTTCAAGCATTTTTAAAAGAGTCAGGTATCTTGCCAAATTTATTCCGAGAATATAAAGGTCGAGAAATTTTCTTCTTTCACGCAGAAAGCAAGAATACTATATTGTAAGTTAAAAGTGTACGGATAGTTGACATTCAGCGGCTTTCTTGTTAAAAATCATTAGAATGAATTGAATAAAAAGTACAAACGTCTGATTGTACTAGCTTCTATAATGGAAGAGCGTATAAAAATATGTCAAATGATAGACATCCCGGAATAGCTGTCGCTACTCACAGAAGAGTATACATTATAAACCTTGCGGGCCAACAATGGAACCCTGAGGAACAGAGTAGTTGCAAAAATGGACATTTCATTGTTTACCATAACCATAACTCGGATACTACGATCAGTGAGATATGATTTAAACCAGGCAAGAGTAGTGTCTGTGATACCAAACTGGTGTCAAGCCTTTTAATCAAAATATCATGATCAATGGTATCAAAGGCGGCACTGAAGTCAAGCAATACGAGCAAGACAGCCACATTGGCATCCAAGGCTTGAGGGATATAATTTATATCCTGGAAAATGGCAGATAAGGCCGAAAACCCTAGAAAAAAGAGTCTTATCTAGGGTTAAGGTGATGCTTATCCCTTAGATAACGCTCCTTATCTTGGGTTTACGGCCTTATCTGGAGATTACAGTAAACTCCGGATAAAAGTAAACCCCAGATAAGGCCGTAAGCTCTAGATAAGGGGCGTTATCTAGGGATAAAGCGCCTCATCTGGGGTTTAGGAACCTAAGCCCCGGATAAGGCCACGTAAACTCAAGATAAGGCCGTAAACCATTGCATTGATAAGGAACCTTATCTAGGGATAAGGCGCCTTATACCCCAGATAAGGAATCGTACGCCCCAGATAAGGCTGCCTTATCCTGGGTTAACGCGCCTTATCTAGAGTAAGGCGAAAATGATACATTAATGCTTCCATATACGTATGCCACCATTTTCCCCAGCTCACTATAGCATCATATCCAGGGGCGGATCCAGGATTTGAAAAACGTCTGAATTACCGGGGGGCTGAAAGGCTAAATTTGTCCAAAATGGGCTGATTTTGCAAGATTTTGCAGAATTATCGGGAGGCGCGCCCCCTCTGCCCCCTCCCTAGATCCGCGCCTGATATCGGCATTAATTTGACCGTAATACGCGCAATGAGGTTCGAATTACTAACGAGCTTAGTACTTGTTGGTTGAGCGTGTGGTATTTTGATGTTTCCGCACTGTAAATTTTTCAGAACGCCTAAAATGTAACACCTTTTGAACACCTGACACGTGTTCATATTACGTTTTCTGTGATAAATACTTTACTCTGAGTGAAGTGAACACTTCTGACGCTTTGGAAACCATTGTTCAGACGCCAATGTTCTAAGGTGTCCGATGTGTTCTCAGCAACTCCGACGAAAAATCTGACTTTTTGTTTTTTTGCTCTGAGGCAGCAAAAAATGGAAAAATCTATATTTCGATTGTCATCATTTAATTAGTGTCTTAATATTTTCACATATTTTAAGGAAACTGGAAGCATTTATCATAGGAAAACGTAATATGAACGTGTCAGGTGTAAAAGGTGTTACATTTTAGGCGTTCTGAAATATTTACAGTGTGGGCATTAGTTGACGTAAAAGCCGCGAATTATGAAAAATAACAACACGGATAGAATAGCTAATATCTACAATCACATTGTTACGGCTGAATATACGCAAGAGTTCGCATCATTTTACTTCAGTGGCGAACTCCATAAGTGGTTTAATTAGTTAATATACTAATTAGAAAACCTGAGCAATCACATTCCCTATCTAATTGGACTACTAAAGGCAAGTATGCACTTAATGAACTAAAAATATTTGAAAATATTGCATGCATTAAGGAGATGGAGTGAGGAAGTTTGTCGAAGGTCACACTAACGATTCATAATATTATTGTTTTCTGTGTCTTAGTCTACAAGAGGGCTCCCGTGACAGTATCCCATACTCTAGTTCAGACTGTCCCTCTGTAGGCGGTTCAAATAATAGCACCATCCGTCCAAGTTTGAAATCTAGAGGGGTATTCCCCTTTAACAAATGTATGATTCTTATAAGAAATATGTCAAGGATTTGTGTTCAAGCTCAGTTTGACTTACATTAATAAATAATGTACATACATCAAGAATTCCCGAAAAATAATACAATTGATGTAAAATTAACAAAATAGAGGCATTTAATTTTGCTTTTTTGAATAGAAGAAACCGGGCGGATTTTTCGCCACGGCGTCATTGATCAAAAAGCGCTCCAATTTTGCTCTCCTCGTGACGTCAAAGTGATGACCAAAACATGTGTTGACTCGACTTGTTATTGCTGACACTGTAATCTTGATGGATTAATGAAAGTAATAATAAAATTAGAAAAAACAGTTACAGAATGACATATTTTGTTTCATTTCGCTGGTGTTTAATTATTATGAAGTGGCAACACTGCGATATGATGGTCACAACGACGTAAATTATGGATGGTCATCAATTTTACGTCACCATTTGCCTGAGATGTGGATTGTCGGAATCGTTTCGAGTAGCTATTGGGCGGGAAATTAAAAGGGTAAAATAATCAACAAATGTGAGACAATTTTCAACTTATTTTGATATTGTAATATACGTACTTAAGCTTTCAATCCATACCCCCCCCCCCAAAATTTTCCCAAATAGTCAGAATCATGACATATTCCTTTAATGTGGGTAACCCTATCGTGGTCGATTTTTTCATATGATGTATTCTCTTTCAAATGGAGGGGGGACATGTCATGAAAAACATTTCTTAATAATTTTGATTAAAGCTGTTGCCGTTTTGATATTAAAAGCAAAAATGTCTTCAAAAACGGGGTCTACACATTTGGAGACGTGTTTGTTCATAACATCCAAAGAAACATTTCCTGGGCCTTAAGTCACTAAGGATCGGCGATTCTTCAAAATGTAAACAAATCGCTTCCCCTATTTTTCATCAAGTCCATTTTGAGCACTTTTGTATTTGAAATGTTGTAGTAAAGATCTGAAAGTGGCTAAGGTAACACGCCGAACTACATGTCAAGAAATGCTGATTTTTATGATTGTTTAAAAAAAATTATATTATTAGTATTTTATAATTATTTTGAATTAATCAATTTTAGTGTTCGTTTTTCACAACGAACAGTAATATAAGGTATTGATATGACCTAACACTAGCAATTTAGAGACAGAATGGGCATTTTGAATATGGAAAAAAAATAACTGATTGTTTAAATTTCACTGGGGTAATGAGAAAAATATGAACTTTCTGCTGATACCAAAAATCTCATTTTTTGGAGTAAAGTGAGGGAGAGGTTGTCGATTGTGTCACCCACCTTTAACAAAGATAATTTGAACTCCAAACTAGCATTTTTGTATTACGTGCACATAACATCAGAATTACGTCATTATTTCATTCAACCTATTTCCGACGTCATACAAATTAGGGAACCGAGAAAAAACCGGTGACATCAAAAGTCAACTTTGTCTGAGTGGGTTGTATTTACCCCCTCCAGCTCTACCGGCTGGTTTTATTGGTTATACATTGTGTTATATGATGCATTTAGCCAATTAGAGACATAGTATGATATATCCATATCTTACCTTAACTGCATTTAAGTGCAATTTTGATAAATCACGGAGCAGACCCATGCCTTGTTTTAGGGAGAAATTGCCCCTAGATCTAACAAGAAAAATAATGCTATCTCCTTTTTGTGGTGATCGACAGATTTTCCTCTTGGGACGTTATGGATATAACAGGTCTGTTTTAATTGGGTACTCACAAGTTATAAAAGCTATATATCATGACTGTAAAGAGCCAATCAGAAAAACTATAACAAAGGCGGTAGACCTCAGATGGTTAAAGAGTTGAAATTAACCCATTCTACAACTACTTCCACTTATTTGAAAACAATTTAGATGTTTACAATATGTGAAAATTCCATGTTTACATTATGGGAAAATTCCAGGAGAAATCCCTATTTTTATTGACTACTAGCTGGTATAGTAACAATACTGCCATCATTTCTTGTTGCGGATCTGGCAGGCTTTTTCATAGATTTTGAAAAGTACACGGATCGTAACTTGCATGGCATTGCTTTGAGTGTTTTCTCTGGATATGTTTAAAACTTTTGACAGATTGTATGTAGCAGTCAAGGGTAAATTAAAGGCAAAATCAAAAATCATGTATATTTAAAGGGCCATGGTCCGATCGCTAAAAGCCTCGTCTCCAGAATCCCAGATATTACCGGAAGTAGTCAAAATTGGTATCTGAAGAAAGCTATTTTAGGCCTAAAGGTTGCTTGGTTTTGTTGTTAGGAGCGAAAAAATATGCCCCATTTTGGTCGACCAATATTAATTTTAAAGAGTATTCTATAGGTATTGCAAAATCACGTTTTTAGCTCTCATAATTAAAACGGGCTGAAATTTAGGGGCAAAACTTTATATATAGATTGATTTTGGGGTTGAAGGCTCTTCTACCGAGATGAAAACTTTATATACTTAAATCGGGCCATCCCTCTGTAAACAACCAGGTTATTTACAAATGTAGTATTGAATGTTCTTCTCTGTCGGACACCACCATTTATGAAGGTCTTAACTGGCTTAAATCACGGTCAATGGAGAGATTAACCGTAACGAATTATTGTAATTGTTGACTTGCCTAAGCTTTTCACCTTAGTCGCCTAAGGTTATTCTTATGTTAAATGCCGTTTAAACCTCAACCAAGTCAAAGCGATTACTCGCACAAATCAAAGCTAGACCAGGTTATTACGTAAATGCTTCCAGTCACCGCAAGAATTCAACACAACGTAAATAAGATCCGCCCCAGTAGTCTTTTGAAATGCGTTGGCAGTGGAGGGTATAAAAATATGACGACACCTACAGCTTTACTTCATTTTACGGTTGGTTCATGTGTGGATGAGTACTATTACATGCTTAGCTTCATCGAATTGAGTGGACTGAATGTTTATCATGTTTTTATTTTAATTGAAGATCGGACTGGGACCAAGTATCGTCAAATCAGGTAAACAGGTGGCGTCTTTGACTATTACTGTTTTGAGGATTCACCATGATATGTGAGGTGTATGTTACTGGAATGTTTAAGATAGTGTGCGCATATGAAATTGTGGCGGGTGTTTTTTAAGTCAACAAATTATTTTGATACTTCCACCAATCTTATTTTGATTTAATTTTTTTAAAATGCAGAAATTTAAAATTATTCAAACGTCTCTTTTTAATTACAATTCAGTATTCACGCAACTTAAAATAGTGACATATGCAGAAATTTAAAATTATTCAAACGTCTCTTTTTAATTACAATTCAGTATTCACGCAACTTAAAATAGTGACATTTGATTTTTCGAAGTATATTTACTTTATTTACTTACTTTACTGCACATTTTAATGGAAGAACGCAACTAGGGCACGACAGATAATAAACCTTTCGTATGTTTTTTCTTTCCATATGGAATTGCAAAATAGATTTTGTTCTCATTGCGGTGTCTGTGAGAAATCTTGTTGTTATGTTTACATATCGAGTTCTACTTTTAACGACATTTTATTCATTACCATAGTTACGCCGCTTTTCAACCTGTGTGTTTTGCTTGCGGTTTCTTCTTTCTCGACTTTTTTGCCGCAGTGTTTCTAAATTGGAGAGCTTGCAGAGATAATTTCATGATTGGGGAAATCTGAAGAGGTTTATTTAACTCTTAGCCGCTTTTAACGATGTCTTCGGAATGTCGTGGCGCTGTGGTTACAAGCAAATTTATCAACACTGGAACAGTTATTCTGCATGTATACACCACTGAATATTTCCATCTTTCATTTGACGTCGATTCTGTCACTTTTTCTTTGCTAGATAAAAGACGAGCAAGACCCATTTTCGAGGGAGTGAAAACCATCTCAGAACACCAATAGTGCCCGCCCTTTTCAAGATGAGAACCAGCACCTTAGTCTTCATCACAGCCTCGTTAATGATTGTCGTACTACTAGGACAAAGCTGTTGCACAGATGCTGCCCTTCAAGACTTTGAAGCAGACTCAATCGAAAGAAGATCAGCAGAAATGGCATTCAGCGACGATTTGGCAAAGCAATGGTTACGAACACTTATAGCGGTGAGTTGATTTCTGACACGTTGATTAGATTAAAACAATGTCGTCTATTTCAATGCTCTGGTAATTTTCTGCAAGACTACAGGTAGTATGTTACATTAAGGCACAATTTGATGACTCAATTCAATACCTTTTTCCATTTTCGTCTTTAGGTTTTTATAAAGTTTACATAATGATATTCATTGAATGCTCGAATTCCACTTGATATTCTTGAAAGCGTTACCGGTAACACGATCACGTAAAGATGTATAGCGAACGAACTGGTGTGTGAGGTCTTTTTATATGTTTTTTTTTATTACTTAACCATTACATCGTTACTTTGTGGCTTTCGTGTTTCACTTAAAGTCTCAGAAGTATTTCTAAGAACTCTTTACAGGTTTACTTGTATTATTTCTTCAATACTATTATTTACAATTCCATTAAAAATATTACGGATGCTATACATCTGAGTATGTCACGTGTAAACACTAACAGCTTAATTTAAGGCATTCAAATTATAAGACAAAAGTTGCGCCAGATGCATATTCTTGCAATTGTGTTTGTTTGTCATTATCAGTATCTTAAAGGGGCATTTCGTGATCCACAACCTCGTCCCCAGACTTACTTTAAAAAAGTTTAGGTTTTTATATCATCTGAACCGTTAGCCTTAGTAATTCACGTGTACCTAATCTTACGTGCAAATTCGGTCGTATCTCTAAGAATGCCACATGTATCTCACAGTGGCCTATGGGTATTGTTTAAAACACGCATTATTTTAGTTATCTTTTAAGTAGCACCAATAGGAACGTTATGGGGAAAATGTGCTAATGATGTTCATTAAACTAAGAATAATTCGATTCCTATCAGGAATCTTGTTAGCTCTGGTCTGGTCTGGTGTTTGTAGATGTTAATCCAGGAACCATGATGAAGAAAACAATTAACAAGGATGCGGGGTTTACAAACTAGATAATATGACCAACTAATTGTAAAACGGCAACCTAGAAGTTTGTTTATGTCATCCAAATCAGACAAGAAGATTTGCCAAAATTAACAACTTCTGAGTGAGTACCAAATCAACTTTATGGATCTTTACAAAAGCTATTCCTCATTTAACGAATTGTTTAAAATGCTAATGACGTTGTTGTATTCCATGTGGCTCATCTTCAACGGTGAGAGCTAATTAAGTACAAACAAATCTCCCAATACATTACCCTAAGTTACTGACCTATATAATTGCCGTGGCTACAGAAATGATCAAATATTGCAAGTCAAATATAAACCCCATAAATACAACCTGATCACAACTGAACTTATGTAAATTTTTGAGCCGATTAACAACATACGGTTGTGGGGCTGAAGAAGGTTATAAGCTGTGTTTTAATTGGCTATTGAAAAGAATATATAAGTAATTATCCAATCAAAAATCGTGTTTGAAAGACAGTTAGTAATGTCACTCTATGAATCTTAAAAACACAAAACTAAAGAAGTGGTAATGCCAATTTTTTAAAACAAATATCGTATCGTATCATATCTTTAAAACAATATATGATATAGAGAATGGTCACCATGCTTTGTATCATAAAAAACTAAAAGTAACAAAACGAAACCAATTTTTAGACAAATTGCTGCTTTGCTCGAAGAAGATAACAAATGTTGTTTGTTTCGTTATGATATGTTGCGTATCATCAAACTAAACAATTTTCAGCCGCCCTTCAAGAATACGACGACAGTGAAGTTCAACCATATTTGTGGCACGATTAATCAGAAACAATCGGTTTACATTTACGTCGTAATATTCTATTCCAATTCTACATGTCGAATACGATTCCATAAGCGTTTGATTATATGTTTGTGTTGAAATAAACCAATTTAATCGATATGGAAGCGTAGCATAAAGTTCTCCGCCTGAGGCGAATTTCCTCACTCACTAACCATAATCAAACTGAAATAAATTCAAATGGTCTGTTGAGTGAATATTTTACTTGTTTATTTGTCTTTTCTTATTTAATTGTTACTCTATCAGATTCCAACCTTAATTGTCTATTTCAACGTGTATGTCAATATTATAATTCACACCTTAGCAAATTATTTATCGATTATTCTAATTAGTATTCCTGCGGTAACAGGTGCAAATCTTACATTCTTGGGCATTTGTCAGCATTCTAAAACAGGTGCGCCTACAATCCGATTCCATTGATACAAATATGCGTACCTCAGTATAAAATATACAAAGATGAATGAGGTTTTGTTACTATTAGCGTGGTAGAAGTTATTCGTGGAATGCGAAATTCTTTTCTTTATGAATCTATCGAACAAATGAATCTCACTTTTTACGTACAAGTAGAGTCATCGCGTATGACAATTAAACTAGTTTAGTATTACCTTATCATCAAATAAGGAATTTTAAACAGACTTGCACAAGCAAGACCACATCTTCGTTAAAGCAGATGGCCTGCATAGAAAAAAAATCGAACATACTGATTTAAGCTCATACTACATCAGTGCCATCCTTTAAAATAAATATGTTATCTAGCACCTATCGGTCCCATATGTTTAGGGTAGGAAAAAACAAAGCATTAAAGGTGCATTTCGTGATCCTAGCACAATTACTTATGTTTATGTTTCACTAGATATTCTTGAGAAAGGGTTATTTCCAAAATTTCAGTTGATTCTGATGTTGCGTATGGGTGTTATGAGCGAATTAGCTGTATTGCACTGTCCCATAGACCACTGTGTTGTAATTTCTGTCCGCTTACGGACAGAAAATACAATTTTTACGAAAATTACGAATTTCTTTTAGACCAGATCGAATTTGCACGCAAGATGAGGCACACATACTATACTTGGGCCAACAGTTCAAATGATATAAACATCTCAATTTCTTTGAGGTAAATCGGGGACGAGGCTGTGGATCACGAAGTGCCCATTTAATACGCACTTGTGTGAGTATGACGCTGATCTGCTTTCAAAAGAAATCTGCCAAGAAGGACTGCTAGGTGCATAAGAGTTATTGTAGCACCTGTCAGATCAATATGTCTATAGAAAACAACAAAAGCAAAGTATGTGTGCTTTTAAAATAAACGTGCTAAAACCATTGCCAGGTGCACAACAAGGGTGGCAGTGATGTCACAGCCATCCCATATTATAATTGTTTATGCAGTTTTCACACAATGTAACCGTCAAAGTTATTTTAAAGAATGGAAGCGATTGTAATATGCACTTAAAACAGTTTGCTTGAATATTTTTCTATGTAGGACATCCGCTTTGAATGAAAGTGGGTAAAAACTTTGATAGACCCTATGTAATAGGCAGCCATGCTGTAGGGCAAGAAAGTCACATTACAGGACTACAATACATCCACCTGTTATTGAATTCCAGAGATGCTCAAGTTGTACAGGTGATCTATTATACTCTTGGTATTTTCATTGTAGGGCAAGGGAGATTGGGAGATTTCGTATTGCATAGGGTATCATGTGAATTGGGTGGTACACCTTATGGGGCTGCAACTGTTTAAGAGAACCTTGCTTTCCACTGTTTCAAAAGAATAACTGTTTCATTGATAGAAGTGTAGAGAGATGTACCGTCAAACTTCAAAACAAAAATAATACTAACAACCCCACCCCAGCCAAGCACACACGCACCTCAACTAACATCCACCCCTCCCCAGACAAACACACATCATTGATTATATATCACAGCTTTTATGCAGCCGGATTTTCTTCATGAGGATCAATTGTACCAGTTTATGGTGCCTATGAGTTTTATGAATGATGCTTTTAAAAGGACGTGAATAGTGACGTCACTTCCAACTCAGACCGGAGACGGAATACTGCAAATGGATATTACACTCTAAAACAGTTATTCAAATCTTAGTAAAAGTTGAGTTAAACCTCAAACAATTGTATATCGCCTTTGCGTAAAGTTTTGATCAACTGTGAGACGCCTTTACTCAATAAAATGGTTTGTCCTTTTTTAAATATTTCTTTTACAGTCAATAAATATGTAGTTTGTTTTCCTTTAAACTTTAAACTACGATTTATTAATATTTGGAAATATTATCGCCGATTGACATTTTGAAACATGTCAATTAGGGAGTATATGTAAAGGTTGTTGTCGAATACTTCCGGGGAATTTTCGTTGCTTAAGCTTAAGCTTATAACCAGAATTGCAATTAACGCTTTAGCTCGATTATTCAAATATAGGGCCATGGTTGGTGTTTGGAAACCATGCTAAGGACGTGTTTGTTGATAATGTAATAGAGAAATTCAATTCCGTATGTGCGTGGGCGGGTAATACGATTGTTTTTCACGCATTTAATTTTTTTTAGTTCTCTGTTATTTCTGTTATTAAGTGAATGTGGATTCTTTGTTTCTTTCTTTGTTTATTTATTATTTTGGTAGTCACTGGAGTGTAAGCATTTTTATCTTTCTGATACTGCCAACCGTTACACTGTTTTAGGCTTGATACAAGATGAATAGTATTACCTAATCTGATAGACTGTAACATAAATAGCATGACCAATGAAACTGCAACACATGTGTAAAGCAATAAAATGTATCAATGTATTATCTCAACGGTAATTACCGTGTCAACAAATAATAAAGAACTTACGTATTTCAACACCAAATAATGAATGGAGTATAAAAAGTGGCCAATTCATTAGACACATTTATTTCTTGTTTTTAAATTTCAGCTTATTGTTTTCATCTACGGTATTATGACTACGTATGTCTAATTAAGACAAACCTAATTGATTGGCTATAAAATCAAAACCACTAAACATTGATTACAAATATTCGCATATCCAAAATGTCTTTTTTTCGAGAACTTTCATCATTATACATATTTTTAAAAAATATGTCTTGAATAATGTTCGTGTTATTGTTTCAATCAAATGTTCCACGTGTGAAAACAGTTCCTATTCTTTATCGTTATCCTGCAAAAGCTCGTTTGACCACTGTCTGTGGTACATACAAAGGTTGCTACGCTGATCGTTTGTATCGGAATTGTATCATAACAAAGAACTCCATTCGGTACGTTGACCCAATATCTATCCTCTTCGTCTAATTTTTACTTAGGCACGACCGCGTACTTGTTAAAACATTTTAGTGTCTCCACACCGCACGTGCGGAAGTATAATGATAAAAAAAGAAAACACCGATTTTAAGCAAATATTCCTTACTAAAATTCCAGTTCATACATAGGTGTGAAATCCGGGATAAAGTATCATGGTTGGTGTCGATGAAACGTTATATATTTGTCCATGTAAAACGATACATTTCATGATCTTTATCCTCAAAAAATAATATCTACGCGATACCTTGTTTCAGAAAATGCTATTGTATGTTGCGATGTCACGGGTTGTTTGTGGTAACATGAATAATACAAATTCCTTTATGGAATCTCTTGTCTCAGATTGCATAATTTCTGGCATAAATTTCGAGAATTTATCTTGTTTTGTTTTTCAAACTTTTGCTGGAAGTTGTTTCTGTTATAGATCTCAACATTTTGTTCTCCAGGGATTTTTTTTAATAAACTATTTCTTGTAAATTTGCATGTTTGCATTGTATTTCCTGCATGTGCAATTCTGTAAGGAAATCCTGCCAACAAAATTGGATAAATAAAGGCATCAAAAACTACTAGTAAGTTAGATTATAAAATACATAGAATATAATAATTTATAAAAAAAAAATAGGAATTTGTAAAACAAAATAGTAGGAATAATGACAAATTAGATATATATGTTACAAAACTCAAATTCTATAGATGAGGTGACATAAATGTTTACAAACACAAGTTAGCACCTGGTCTAATGACATGTTGGAGGTGCGAAGAATATGACCATATAGTTACAGCATTCAATAGCCTTATCACGCCCGATTGAGCGCGAATTTTAAAAGCACAAGCCCTGCAGGTGCCCACGCATACTGCCGGGCAGAGCCTTGTTCGTTGCCCGACGTTGACGTCACATGTCAACTCATCTATAGACCGTATTCAATATGACGTCAGCCACCAGACATGTTGGTAGACAAGATGCATACATTCCAGGACTACAATACATTAAGCTCTTAATCGATCCATGTTTAGCGATTGCACAGGGATCATTGACAGGTGAATGTATTGTAGTACTGGAATGTGCCTATCTTGTCCACCAACATGGCTGGCTATTGAATACGGTCCATAGAAAGGAGTTCTTCACCTAGGAATGTCTCATTCACACACCAATCTGTCATTTTCTGTCATGTTATTAAACGCATCCACAATATAACGTCTGTTATTATTGCCTTTTTCTTGTTGATTATTAACGTAATGAATGCTGAAGTGAATAATAAAAATAGATTACTGGTAATAAAAGAGAGCTTTAACAATATAGATTAAGTACATATGGGTGTTGTTAATGTAAGGACGACTCGCTCAAAGTACATTCAAAATGCCTATTAAGGATAGCATGTAGGCTTCATAAAATCGACATCAATGTCATTTTATTTATTTCCATTTATCTATAAGTGTATGTGTGTGCGCGTGCGTTTTTACAGGCCGTATCTCGCTAGATTAAAATAATTAATAACGAAATTCAATAGATTATTATATCTGCCAAAATACGTGACAGTTAAACGTGCAAAAAATATAGGTCTAACAATAATACTGTGAATTAAAGTGTTTCTCTAACACTTTTTAAACATTTCAGTGTGTTATGTTTAACCACCTTTATCTTATCAAGCTCTTCGTCCGTATTTAGTTTTGTTGTTTTTCTCGCCGAAAATATTTCCTAATTCGATTATGAGCTAATTAACAACCACCTTCCGCCGCCTATGTATTTCGCATCATACAAACTTCGTCTCCGCCATTTTCGTTTTCCAGGAGATGGATAGTTCAAGGTGTGAGTGCTGCACTGGCAATAGCACGTGCTTGTTGGCATAGTAAGCCTGGGTGTTAAGGGACCACGTGATACCAAATCTGATGTAGGAGGATGTTCTGTGCAATTTCATTGTCAAGTTGTATCTTTTAGAAGTCCATCTCGCAAGAACCTAAATAAAAATAAAATCCCGTAACTTTACTCTTGATACTATAAGTAAAAGGGGAACTAACGAATCCTTAGGGAATAGGTAAATCAACTATTATGTTGCATAATTATTTTATTAGCATACATTTGTGGTAAAAGTGAATAAACGCTAGCAAACACCTCAGTCCTATAGGAAAAGCCAGGGATGAGAGCAATTAACAGGCTAATTCTATTGCATATTTAACAATGAAAAAGAGATTGGGCTCTTGTTTGAATCATTGGTCCTGGTTTTTGGCTGGGAGTGTTGGCCTTCTGCAGATGTTTTGCCATGATGCATATTCTAGAGGGTGTACGTAAACGAATGGTCTTGGATTGTTACCCAAACCTTTGGAAGTGGTTCACTCTTCAATCAATAGGTAGGTAGTTAATTAATGACAAAGAATGGTTTAACATGCTCTTCTTTGAATTCGCTCAAGATCAACACGTGAGCTCATCAGCATACTCAAGTAACTATTTGACATTCATCTTGTAGACAATGGCTAACTTATCCTGAAGCCAGATCTTTTCAAAGATCTAAGCATGAAAAGACGCTTGTAAGCCTTTTTTTTATCATGACATTGACCATCAGATCTAATTCCCAAGTCAGCTAGATGTGGCAAAAAATTACTTCCAGGGTTTGAAATTTCTTAGCGTTCAAATTTAGACACATTAGTTAATGCCCAGTTAGAAATGTGCATGTCATTCTGTATGCCATTACCTGTATTGTTTTCTGCAAAAGTAAGATCGTCAACATACTCTCTTAAAACGAAAGAGTGAAAAACCACTCTAAAAGAGTGAAATCTCACTCCAAAAAAGAGCCAGCTGAGTGACGCATCTTTTAGAGTGAGATCCACTCAAAATAAAGAGTGATCAAAATAACTCTAAGGAAAGAGTGAACTGATAACTCCTTTTTAGAGTGAACTAGTCACTCTTATAGAGTTGTGATTCTTTAGGAATTTTGTTTGTTTGGTGAATAGATTGTATGTGTAGGTCATAATTCATAGCATCGTGACATGAATGAATATTGTGGCGCATCATTGGCATGATTCAGTGAGACATGGATGATTGTGGCATGCATGACGTGTATGATCACGGTATGCATGCCCGTGACATGCATGATTGTGCGTTTCGTGCATGTGTAAGCCTAGCATGGGGGGAAGAGCCTGGCGCAGACTACCGTATGTACGAGTGATAATACAGTAAATAACATTTAATGCTTCTCCACACTTTGTCTGTAAATGCTATGAACTGTGACCGACACATACAATATACTCACCCGTGAAGATATCTATGATTTCTTCACTAATTTCAACTTCGTTCAACCGTCTGCTGACGGTCTCACTTAACTCGTCCGCCATGTTGTTCGAAAATAATCACGCGATTTGCGGCGTTTCTGATTGGCTATTAGTTCACTCCGAAAAAGAGTGAGCATTTTCTCACTCTTTTAGAGCTAAAACCCGGTCGATAAGAGTTCAGAGTGGGCTTCACTCCGAAGAAGAGTGGCATTTTGAGCCACTCGGTAAGAGAGTGAGCTCTGTTAACCGCGAGTGAAGGTGTCGGGTTGCATTTTCTCGCTCTTTTAGAGCTAAACGCCACTCGATTAGAGTTAATTTAAAATAACTCGAAATTCAGAGTGATTTTTCACTCTTTCATTTTAAGAGAGTACATTCCACATTAAAGGTTGCATCATTCACTGTTAAAAAAATGTCCGTAAATTTACGGAAATTTCTGGCAGCAGTATTTCCAGTCATTTTTAGGGTAAATTTACAGAAATTTCTGTCAATTAACGGAACTTTGACAGTAATTTTACAGAAGTTTGTCTCATATTATGGAAAAAAATATGTATTTTAACAGAATTTTTCCGTAATTTAAAATTACGGAACCAAAAAAAAAAGTCCGGAAATATTGCTGCCAGAAATTTTTGAAATATTTCCGTAAATTAACATTTTTAGCTATTTTTTATGTTTTTTGTTTTTTATTTTTATTGTTTTCTAAAACAGATTTTTCCGTACATTTACGGAAAATCTGTTTTCTTAATTTACGGAAATTTTTAACAGTGTTGATTACAATTTGGAACCCATTTGGATGAAGGCTGTGTTAGCCTTTAAAGCGGCACTGGCACATTTCCAGAAAATATGAAATTTCTTCAATTTGCTTGCAAAAAGTTGCAAATGATAGACTAGGCCATTGGAAGAATAGAGATATATTTTACACATAAAAATAACATACACAAAAGCAGAGAGGGACATTAATAAGAGGCTAAAGACATTTAGGTAATTAGGTAATTTGTAGGCTAACTTTTAAGTTTGCCCTAACTTTAATCAACAAATATGTCTATTACATGAATATCATAGATTCGTACTCATTGATATTAAAACCACAAAGGTCACAGACCGGTGTGGCAAGAGATATAGTCCTCCGGGCTCACAGTCCGGGAAAAATGCCGAACAATAGGGCAATCGATTCAGTTGTCTCTTAACGCAACATTAGTTTCACGCTTTATTCCGTTGTCGTCTATGGACCTCGGACTATGATACCTGCCGGACTCTGATTACATTCACACCGGTCAAACAAGATGCATACCATGAGAATCAACTCTGGCGTGTTTTCTTGTATTGCACGCCATTTTCGCGTCGTCTGCTGAATGAATGTCGCCGGCGACATTAATTATAAAATCGTTCTTTTTACCCATAAGCGCCCTGCTTTTTGGCTTAATAATTTAGGTGAGGGCTAAAGTATATAAAAGCTTTACAACCATGCAAAAATATCAATTTTGAAAAATCTAGAGGGCTCACTATTTTTCAAATGCGCCAGTGTCCACATAATATCCTTTAATATTTATTGTATCACGGAAAGGCAGCCATGTCAAAATCTCACAGTGTCATAAATGTCACGATGGTATAATGGTATGGTATGGAATGGTGCGGTATGGTATGCTATGGTGCGGTATGCTATGCTATGGTATTCGCGCGTTTAATCTTGTAATGCTTCATGTGTTTGAAAGGTCGATTAGCAGCACCACTATAGCTGGTACCGAATAAGTCGAATGCAAAAAAATGGAAAACTTTATGACGTCATTCTGACGTAATGCAAGCATGTTGATACTCATTTTGGTACTAAGGCAAAAAATTCTGAGATCCAAATTGAAATAGTTGCATATGTTTAAAAGGTAAAGTTAACGCGTTGTTCAGGCACCTTGTCCAAACTTACACTGTAAAAATGGTGTCTTGGTGTCATATGTAAGACATGTCTTGGTAATAGACATGTCTTCAACAATAGAAATAAAAGAAAATAGAACCAATAAAAACATAATCTAAGACACAAAGACACGTCTTCCAGCCAGACATGTCTCCCAATTGATGACAAAAGATACGTCTTACAAAACCAAAGTGTCTTACATAAAAACGTGACTTGTGAATTAGTGTCTTGCAAAGAGACGTGACATTTGAACATGTCTTGCATTAAGACATGACTTTGTGTCTAAATAGATACATGTCTCAAAACTGATGACACATAAAGTGTCTTTGCCAAGACACCATTTTTACAGTGTAGCAAAATTGAATAAACAACTGAACACCTATGAACATTTCAAAGTCCTGTGAAATTGCCTCAAGGCAAAGTGACTTTCACAAAGAAACTTGTGCTATTTGTGCCTTTTTTAATTTCGCTTATAGTAAGTAGGCTTCTCTCAATCTCCCTCGGTTTCTAGTCTACTGCAGAAGACACGTTATTTCTAATACCCCGCAAGAAGTGGTCAAGAATTCACTATCAAGGTTATGCAAATTAGCAGTCCACTCGAATTTACTGGATAAAAGTCACCACGTGACACCAACTTGCTGACTGATTTTCCAAGTGAACAGACAAACTTATTCGTTTCACTATCTAATCAGTGATACGTAAACAACGGCATAAAGATGGTTTCTAAAAAAATCCGCCTTGGACCTAAGGCTAAGATTTGGATCCGCCTCTGTGGAAATATCTCCACATGAGTTGTAATTTCCACTAAATCTCCATTTAATCTCACTTGTTGTATCAAATGCACGAAAAACAACCTTTTCAAAACCTCATTAATGAAGATTATAATCACCAAAAGTTTGCGCGTGCACAAGGGAACAGAAGTCGATTTGCATAGAACATAGTAAAATTTTCACCCGTAATAGGTCGCTAGGAACCTAAGGGTTAGGTGCGTATTTGATTGGCTACATATCTAAGTTAATTTAATATGTTCAAGTCAAATCCATGTTAATCCAAACGCATATCAGATTTACACTGATATGATTTGTAAACCGTAGAAATATGTGGCATAACCATACCAACGTTAGGAACTTTTTTCTTGAGTAATTCTTTTTAATATGGTTGCAAAGCTGTATTCTTCGGTTCACTAGTATTGAGAAGATTAAAGTGATTCCCAAGTCGTGAAATAAGGTACAACGATGAGGGAAAAACATTCACAAAACACAATTCGCTGTCATATTCAATGTTTTTCATAATTACAGTGATTTCTGCCATCTTCACCCCAAAAGAATAGAGATTTCGCACCGTCTTTACTTCTTTAGTTATAGTTGCTTTATGCGATTTCTTAGTAATTACATTGATAGGTTGATTTCTGCGGCAGAACCCTACGGTCATTGACTGGAAAAGTTCAACTTAAGGAAACATTGCACGATTTTATTAGCAATTTGATTTTCATTTGAAATCAGCTAGATGAATAGAGCCTGTGTTTCATGACACCCTATGCAATAAGTTCGGTACGGGTGAAGCTGAAAAGTAACAAAAGAAGAAAACTAGGGATCAACCATTCAACTACTGCTACAACACACATTGCACTACAAGTTGCCTTTGGCTTTAATTTAAAGATAGCGATTCAGAAAGAGTTATTCCTAACGTAAAACCTTGTCGCTGGAAAGTGCTTTCAAGTATACCGTACTCCAAAAGGAATTAATCACAAATGCAATTCCCAACAAGGTCGGGCATTAGGTAGAGCTATGGGTGGCTAAACCAGTGTTGCCATTCTTTTGGACTCTATTAAGTTAATAATGTGAGCCCGTTTAAAGATTCAACAGGAGAATTTAAGAATTTAAGAAATTGCCGCATCATATGTAGTAATTTCTTATAGATTCGACACTCAACGTTTCTTACCAGCTATTTGGTTGCAGAAATGGATGAAAAGTAAAAAGTAAAGGTGTTTTTGTTTTGCTTACATTTCAATATAAAATATAGGCCTAATTTCGCATTTGCTCCAATACGAAACTGGAAATGTCACAATTTCGTTTGTACCAAAGAATAATTCTAAGCTTAATCCTTTCAGAAGAAAATGTTTGAGGTGGGAAACTTTACTTAGTGCAAAAACCAAGTCTGATCTGTGAAATCTTTAGGTGCAGCTAAGACTAGGCTCGTTTGGACTCATTTTCGGGCATTTTTCATGCTGCTTCCAAAATGTGATAAAAAACCATTTTGATCTCTGGGCGGAACCGATCCAAAGGTTAAGAACACAAAATAACATTTCAATGTATTAAAGGTACAACAAGAATCTACAGAAGTATGCGGACCTGCGTGTTGGGATTTAAATCCTTGCCATGTTAGGAAGCAAGGTACAATGTTAAATTCATGACCCTCTGGCGATGATTGGCTTTAGGTATGCCTAGTCTCCTTGGCTGGTATTCACAAAGAGAGTCTAACTACAGAACCGGGTTTAATCCAAAATTTTAGTCCTCCATGAGTGGACCTTTTTCCTTTTCCTTACAACACACTCATAAAGAGTGCTGTAACGAGTGGGAAAATTCCTCGTGTTTCCGCCTTATCCATCAGGAATTTGGGGAATTTTCCCTCCTGTTACATTTAACTTTCAGAGCATGTTAAAGGAAAATAAGGTCCATCCATGCAGGACTAAGCCTGGTTTAAACCTGGTCTAAAATTAGACTCTCTCTTTGTGAGTACCAGCCCTAATGTGTGCTTTCCAAATATCCCATCACAATACGTAATGATAATATTATTGGTACATAATAAACATAAACTTTGCAAATGCTGTGGAAGAGAAATAACGAATATCTTCTTTTGCAATATGATTTTGTAATGAATTAGATCTATGCAGTGTCTCTGTTCATAAAAGGAAAACCTGAACGGCACACTCATTACGATTAATGAGTCTCGCTTCTAGCGTTTATCTTTATCATTTTTGGAGGTCTCACTTTAGCTCTAAGTAAATGATCGCTTGTCATTCGTAAGACATGGCGGTTATTTTAAAACAATTTGAGCTTAAATAGACTTATTTTATTTAACTATATTTCGATTTGCACATTTTGATAACTGTGCTTATTTTCTATTTACCTCCAATGAGATGTATCTTGCAAAGGTTTCGAAGGGACAACAATAATGAATCAAATTCCTTTCTAATTAACTGTCAATGTCAACTAACCGAAGTGGGCATCACACACTATGTGATATTGCATATATAAGAGCATCATTTCGTACATTAAAAAATAATGAAAATTGTCTGGCCATAGACTTATCGTTATGATCTATCAAGCTGCTTCTCTTCTCATCATTTCCTGCTTAAAAACGACATTTTGGAAACATATACAAGACCTGCAGCTACACTGCGTCGGTACATAGCTATTGGCTTATTGCAATTTCTAAACTTACGGAGTCCAGATGGCTAGTCGCGTGAAAGATTCCCGCCGTGAATTGATTGATCATAGAACAGATTGGGAGAGAATTCGCTAAAGCGGCAAACAAACTTTTATTAGCTAACAGAGGAAAAAGCTCAAAGTCCCCGCCATTGTTTAATATCCGAGCGTTTCTCCAAGGTCACACCGATTGATCTTTAGATTTTTAAAGTGTCTTAAATCTATCCTCAATAAAATACGGGTTTTGTTTCTGTCGAACTGATTTGAAAATAGCGGAAATCTCGAGGATCGGTGCGAATAAAATGATAGCGATATGAATCCTGTGTTTAACAATCTCCCACTGATACAAAATGTTCTACCTACTTTAGTAGTGTGTATGACGCCCGTTTTTCATTTGTGCAGTCTGTCATACGAGGAACAATATCGGGATGTTTGATTGTGGAATCCTCTATGTAATTTCTGAAACACCTCTTCCAAGTTTGCTGGTGGAAAGGTATGCACTTGAGAGTCGTATACACGCCTCCCTAAAGATTTTAAAGGTTTATGATCATTGAAGCATTAATATGGGCCATTATATAAATGCATACACCCATTACCAAGCTTATACAAAGGCACAAGAGGCAGCCATACCGTAGGTCAAGAGAGCCACATTCCATGACTACAATACATCCACCTGTTATTAAATTCCAGAGATGCTGAAGTTGCACAGGTGACTATTATACTTTTGGTAATTTATGTTAATCGCTAAGTGTGACGTCGTATTGCATAGGGTCTAGAGTAGGTGTATTTTTCACAAAGGAGTTATTTTGATCAATGAACCATGTCAATAAAGTGGCGAATGATCCTGGTTTTAATTGCGTAAATGCACTATTGAACTCCATTTAAATCGGAGGGGGGGGGGGGGAATAGGATATATGTACCGTGCGGGGACCATTAACTCAAACATTTTGGTATGGTATTTGTTAGGGTGATTCCCGTGTAAATAGTGGTAAGATTTTAGCGGGTAGCGCAAATGAAATTTCAACGGGCATCGCAAATTTATCTCTTAAAAGTCGTTTAATAAATGAACTTATAATTCATATTTCATTTTGGTGCTCGTTTTTTAATTTGAAATACGTTTCTTTATTTTTTAATTCCGCTTTTTTGACTCATAGATGTAGAGCGTATAAATCATTAGTGCTTGTATAAATTGTGCGTTTATGTTTTGTTCGATAAAAGAATAAATGTGATAGTTTAAAATAATACACAGTCATTGATACGCAGATGTGACGTAATGCGCAGGTGTGTCGTGATGTTAATGTCCATTTTTCACCTACAAGAAAATTTTAATTGATATCCTAACTACATTATTGTGTACAGGGGTTGGCAATTCTGAATTTAATAGTTCGCTTAAAAACCCATTCTAATAGACTTTCTACTTGCGTATAACGTGAGCGATCTCAGATGTACGAATCGACATTTAATTTCTACTTTGATTTCTGGGAAAACGTTTCCCTTTAGGTATTGAATACCAATAATAACCCACGTGAAAACATTAGCATTCTGTGGCTAAGGCAGTAGTGATAACTTGTATATAAGAATTTTTATAATGTAGTTGAATATGTTTAATCTGGGATATTCACCAGGAAAGGTTTTTTATTTCAAGTCGGAATTTTGATACGCACGTATAGAAATTACGGAATTGGACAAAAAGTACTGTCTTGTCTTTAATACGCGGAATTCAAACCAACCACTTGCAGGTTATGTTCGCATATCCATGCCAGTAATAAAAATACAAAAATATGAATTTTGATGATTTTTTCGATGTTTCGGATTAGCAAATCGCTGCTCATCCTTTTAAATTTCCTAAATTTCCCATAGGCTTGAAAGGTGGATTCGGTGCACACCTGGAAGCTACTACGTTACTTTAGAAATGTATAGAATTTGTTTTGCTAAAAGTATCCTAATTCGTGAGTTATTATCCCCTTGATCATTTCGTTCGTAAGTCAAGGGTTAAGGCAAGGGGAATATGTCATTGAATACGGTGTACAAATGACAAAATGAGACAATTGACTTCTAACAATGTTTACAATATAATCGTTCTAATGTTTCTTTCCAAAATGAGGATCAATTTTGCTTCAAAGATTAACGTAAAAAGCGGTCTTATGTATTTTGTACGTATTTTGAATTCGTTTGTATTCTATTGTTTTATCTTATCTGCATTGTTTTTGAACTATGTCAATTTATAGGTGTTTTGCTTTTATTTATGTAAACAGAATTCTCATTTTTGTATATGAATATTCCAATTTAAGAAAAAATACTTTTTGACTATGTTTATCCTTCTAAATGCAATTAATTACAAATGAAATGTTCAAAATTACTATTAATTAATGCTAAATGATACACTTAATTTGTCTGATTACGCTGAATCCTAAATCTCAAAAACGTAATTTTTACCATCTAACACTTTTGCAGATGTTCTGTCTTAAAAACTACAGCGGCTGCCACTTTCACATTTGGGCAGGATATTACAATAATTAGTAGCTACGGATTGCCTCAAAAGAAATATTTTTCTAAGCTTGGTCAAACCAATCATTGCTTTTTTTTTTGGATAGAAATTCAATAAATGAAGAATGTACTCTAATTGAAGATGGGTGACCCTCGTCTTTGTTTTCAAATTTGTTGAAGAGATTTCAGTAAGGGTCCATTTTGTCTGAATATTTTCTGTGCCATTGTACTGCTCCTACACTGACAGTAGTTGTAAGAACAAAGAGAGAGAGTAAATATTTTGTAATTTTAATGTATATCATTAATTTTAAGTTTGATGCTTGAAGCCTTGACGTACTTGAGTGCAACATATTTAATATTTTAATATGTAGTTGAGGATTGCAGATCATTATTTTATTGGTATGTTAAGGCTTTTTTAATTAATTTATTGAATTGCCATAATTACTTTAAAGGCTCTTTCCTGTATCTGTATTGGGAAGGGCTTAGGACTAGCCTTTACAACTCTGACATTTCCTTTTGTCTTGTACTTTAGTTTTTTATGGCAGATAAACTGTAAGAGGTAAATTAATGTATATTTTTCACCATGTTTAAGAAAATGTAGAAATATAACAGTGGCTTGATCTTTTCTCCCATATGATTTTTTATATTTCTTTGACCCAGTTGACCTGAATTGAGCGAAATCGAAATAAATTGAGCATGAGTAAGTAAGTGCACAATTAGTACCATATTGCAAAATTAAAGGAAAATTCAATGTGGAAAACAGTAATACAATATTTCTAAAACTAAGGAAAAACTAAGGAAAAGAAGGAACTAAAATAAGTCATATTAAAAAATGGGGTGGGTAACTTTGCAAAAAGAAGAATGTGGCCCGGTCAAGCGGTTTGGAGAAAAAAGGTCTCCGGTTCAAATCGCAGTTGGACCACTTGTTTGGGGTTTATTCAACTCTTTAATTCTGGATATAATTTGCGTATGACCCATTGATTAAAATTCAGAAGTCCACTCTCCACTTGGTTCGTTTAGAATAGGAAAAAATGATCCATGAAAGAATCTCGTCCTTCGGAAGGTTCGTTAGGTCGTCGGTCCCATGAACGAAATACTTGTGTTTGGCCTTCGCAGTCAGATTAGAAAGAGGATGAAAACCACTGGGTGTCCCAAGCCTTCCTGGTAATTGCAGCCCGTCTCCATTTCTTGGGTCTATGTGTTTGTTCGGGGTTCGTTTGCTCAGCAAGTACAATAAACGTAATAAATTTAAGTGAAGTTAAAAGACTCAAGGACGTTTCCGGGAAAATACTTCCCCAATTTTTGTCGAAACTACTCTTTGTCATAATCTGCGCTTACCAATTACATCTGAAGTAAAAACATCATCTTTGTGTAATAAAAATATGCGTTAGTGTTTTCTGCTATCATATACGACGTCGATATTTTATTCAGGTATGCCAGTTAAGACAGCAAGCAAGTTCATAACTTAGTTTTGGTCAAAAACTAAGGATAAATACAATAGCATTCTAATCTTGGACATAAACTTTTATATCATTATTGAGTGAATTGTTACTGTCAATGCGATTGTTTTATCATGCCCTACAAAAAAAGTCATTTTAAGTAAAATTGAATACATACCTACGCTCTAGACAACTTTGTAGTCCTTCGTAACGGGTAGTGTAACATTAAAAACGTGTAAAAGTAACATAAGGTATAGAGATTGAGGTAATGGTACATACATGAAGTCTATCAACATCTTCTATCGTCCCTTTAACAAAGGCATTTGACAACGCAGCCACCAATAGGAAAGAGAAGTAACGGTTATTGGTGCAGAATGACACTAAAGTCAGAAAGTAATTTAAAGTGTGTACCAGAATAATTTAAATGCATAAATTGAACAGTATTTAAAAAAACATGGGATAATTACAATAGCATTCTAATTTTGGACACTAAGTTTGATATCATTGAGTGAATTATTACTGTAAATACGATTTTTTTTTATCATGCCCTACAAAAAAGTCATTTTAAGTAAAATACTTGTTGAATACATACCTACGCTCTTGACAACTTCGTAGTCCTTGTTTGGATTGTTTCATCAAGTACATTAGGCTAATTATTCGACATAGTCTAAGAATGAAAAAGTGCAAAGGTTCATTTGAATATGGTTATTATGTGTCTGTGTGGTTAAAGCAATAATCGCACATGTTTTTGAAGAGAGCCCCCCAATTTTCAAAAAAATTGAGATTATAACACGGTTGCATTGGTAACTGGCTAATAAACTATACCTGTGAGTGGTTAAGCTCGAAAATATCTATGTCTTGCAAACGAAGGAGTTTTGTAATTAGAATAATTAATATCGGAGATCTCCGATAATAATTCAACGGCTGTTGGAAACGGCCTCCCAATATGAAATAGGCCGTGGAAGAATAGTGCCATGTACATTATCTACGCTCATCCATTAGTTGTTTTATTGGTTCAGGCAAGTCAAGTTAGAGGTCATTTTCTTGAGGAGCACTATTTCATCATGTACGGACATAAGCTTAGCATTTCCACCTCTGCCGTTAAGTACAATCTGGAATCTCAATGTTTATTACAAAATCGCTTATTTTATTTGGTAAAAACATTTTTGTGGTTGAAGAATGCATCATAAATTAGAACAGCAAATCAGTTAATTAGTTTCTCATTCCAAATTATTCACAAGTCATGGAACGTAATAGTTCATAAATTGCTTATTTTATTATCACAACATTGGTCAACCTTCATCATCAAAAACCTTTGGAAGACAAATAGTTCTTGTCGTTAAGATACCTGATGTCTAGAAGACAATATCATTTACAATGAATATCCCGTAGTAGACACTCATTAATTTCAGACAGACCATAGAACATAGGTACCTACGTTCTATGGTGTCAAGCAGCATGCCAACACATTCCACAGAGGGCGGCTATACTGTAAGACACTTAACGAGTGCTCACCCGGCACATAGGGGCGTTAATAGCACATGTGGAATTGTATTTTTGTGAAAATTTCATATACAATCTTGCGACCAAGGTTTTTCTAAATCAAAATTTTATGAGGATTCCAAAAATCATCGGTGTCATTTTTTAAAATGTGTTCTTGGTTGTATTCTGGGGGCAAGGTTTATACAGGGATCAAAATATAAAAGGGACCAAAATGTGTTCTAAAGTATACCATCATGTTCAGTACCTTTCAAGGACTACAGAATGGTATAGTTTGCCCTACCTGAGGGTTATAGTAAAAGAGTTACAAGGCAAAACGGGTTCAAGGTCACACTGGGGGTAAAACTTCAGATTCAACGGTTTGTTTTAAATGGTGCCGAATTGTTCGCCTTACTACATAGAAGCCGAAAATATACAGGTCGCGTTGTCATTGACGTTTTGATGATAATTAAGAGAGCAAATATGGCCGTGGTCCACAGGGTCTATGGGAGACCACTAATCATATCTGTAAAAGTCTCACTTTGAAAGGTGAAACACAGAATCTATATACATTTTCTTATTGAGTATGACCCAATGAACGATTTAAAACCAGTTTCAACAAATCGGACCATTCTATAAAAAATGACCTTGAACTTTCTTGAGCCTATTGTACTAAAACAATAGGTCGTAAATATGGCAAATTGTACCTTTTTAGAAACCTTATGAGCAAACAAACCGATTGGTATAAATTTCAAAACAATTTATACACTTTTATTGTTTACCCTTGTACAAATTTTGCCCCCTTAAAAAACACCCAAGAACACATTTTAAAAAATGACACCCATGATTTTTAGATTCTCCATGAAATTCTGTATTGGAAAAACATTGGTGTCAAAATTGTATATGAAAAAAACTAAACCAAAACATTGATTACATTTCCCCATGTACTATAAATACCATAGCTACACTACTTCGGACTTTTTGAGTTAGAATTAGAGTTCTTTATTGGAAGAGCGTAATAATATTTCATATCTCGATTAAAGAATAACGCTGATTTCCCTGTCATTACAAATAATTAAACCATATTGGCATTTGAGCAAGAATCATGACTGGCACGTCGTATAATTGAATTAGCTAAAAAAGTAATTAAAACTGCACAATTACATATCAAACCAAGATCACTGAATAAAAAAGAATTCCTGATAGAAGATGTGATAAAATTAATAATCAATAAGATCAGCATGAATAAATAAGACGTTCAAGTGATGGGAACCAAAATAAAACCAATTGAATTTGCATAATTCCACAGTAAACCACTCCTACTGAATTAAAAGATATACGAGCACCAACATAGCATCCAATTCAATAAAAACGATTAAAGATGCTAAAAACACCATGTAGTGTGTAGTTTGACCTTTGATTCTTCAAATCAGACCAAGTCTCAATAAATATAATATCAATATAGAACATAGCAAATATTCTTTAATATGAGAGCTTCACTAAAATTCACCGAAGCATATGACGAGGCACAGTCCATTTCGTATCAATATTCGTTCCAGTCCGTTCCAATGACATTTTACCCCACATTTTATACGGTTAAATGATAGGTAAATGTATTACACGTTGTTTGTCAGCATGGTATTTAATGTATTACCTTATATTTATTGTCCATCAAAAATGACAATTAATTTAGGGTGATATGAAAATAAAACATACAATAGCTTTTTTTTATATCTGAAAATTATATTGAAATTCATTCAATTACAGGCAGGTTACAGTCGATAAGAAAATAATGTTATGCGAACATTCTATTGGAATCTTACAGCTGCTTTGTGAATGTAATACCGGATTAAGGAACATTTTATTAACATTTTGTATAATGTTTCTTTCTTTTTCTCTTTAAAGAGACTTGCGGAGATATTGCGCTTAATTTGCACTCGATTGTTTTAGGACACTTAATGAGACCGTTTCGGAGATTTATAGGACAAAAAAACCTAGGCAAGACTGCAAGACGTTGAGATTTACAAGTGTTTTGAAATATGAAATGACATATTGTGTTATTATTACAGTATAAAACAGATTTTATGATTGTTTGTAACATATTTACTTATATTACTTTATGTATACAATGTGCAAATAAAAGACTAACAAAACCCTCATCAACACATCAAAAAAAATATGATTTTACATGCAATTACTATGATGGAAACATAGTCAACAATATTTTTATGATTAGGCATAACAAAAAATTTTCTTTGGCGTAACGGAGAAAAAATATCAGGGTCGGTCGATCGGTCGGATTTTTTTTAGATCTTCTCAATGTTTTACTCTAAAATGAATACAAGATACTACTATTTATAGCTTTTTCAATGACATAGCATAGATTTTTTATTTTACTTGTTGTAGTTGCTTTGTTGTCTTGTTTGTTATTTTTTCGTCTTTGTGTTATTTTTTTTTTAATTGTGGATGAAAATAATGGGTCGGTCGGCAGAATATTTTTTTATTTTGTGCTAATTTCCATAAAAACTTTCGAGTCGGTAGGTTTTTTAGGGTCGGTCGGGTTACGCCAAACAAACAATTTTTTATGCCTTATTAACCATTTAATGAGAAAACTTTTATTATCAACCCAATCTCTTCGGTTTTAACTTGATCGCTATAATGGTTAAGTTAATTGTTAATTTATTACATTTTTTTAGAATTGAGAAGGTAGTTTACAACAAATCCATCGAAATCTCCTGGCGTCATTTTAAAGGGAAGAAACACCTATAAACACTTACAAACTACCATTTATTTGATATATTTACCTATTTGTTTGCGCGCACTTAATTTCATCAAGTATAACTTGATAAATGACGGAATAAAGCATGTTAACCAATGGGTGCAGTGAGCCCGTTTCGCCTCGTTTTGTAAGCTGATTATGTACCGCACGCGGTAGTTTTTGACCACCACCCATGCTCCAGGAGCAGGTCTCCCTCACTAACCTCAAAGGGCAGCTATTATTTTTTTCTTATCTTTTTTGGACATAATTTTTTCCCTCTAACGTGAAAAAATAATGAACATTTTGTATATTTTAAAAGAGGCAGTAGCGAGATTCGAACCCGAGACCACTGTATCATGAGGTCAGCTACCTAACCACAAGACCAGCGAGGATTGGTATGCTAGATTTGCAATTCTAATCCTTGATAACATTTACGGAATAAATCGCTACTGCTATTGTGGTCAGCACTCAATATAATGAATAGCTCCGCTCTGGAACGGTTACCACAACCTATGCTCCAGCCTCCAAGAGCATGAGTGGTGGTAAAAATCTCATACTTGCATTATGTACCAAGCAAGATAAGCTGGATTGCTTGCCCTTTCTTCTGCAGTGTACCATGTAGGACACTGATATGTTGGCTTTGTGCGCATTTACAATTACAATATTGACGTTGTATGTGTACTGTGGGTCTTTTGTTGTCGGCTTGATAGCTGGTTTGTGTATTTTGAGGTGCAATGATTATATAAGCAAGCTATTAGGTGACTTGGAACCGAACCGCTAAGTATCATGGATAATGCATATTCTTTTTTACCCGTGGCCAAGAACATCGGCCTAGGACCCAAAAACTTGGTTCATCCTTCATGTAAGACATCATGGAATTAGCCTAGCATGAAATCTTCTATAAGAGGATCATTGAAGGATTACAAGAATTGTACAGCTTTATTCGCTAAAAGAATCTTTACTCTAGTCTAACCCATGAATATCTTACACCAAGGACACACCAAAACTTTCAGTCCACAGTGCACTTACAGGATAAGCAGCGAAAACAAATCGAAAATAATCATCAACATTCATATTTTGGTATTTTTGCTACTGACATGGGTGTGCTAACATAACCTGCAAGTGGTTGGTTTAAAATCCGTGTATTAAAGACAAGAAGTACTTTTTATCTGATTCTGTAATTTATATGTGTGCGTATAAAAATTCCGACTTGAGATAAAAAAGCCTTTCCCTTTGAATATCCCAGATTTTTAAGCGTGATATTGTGGACCATGTCCTGTATTGATCTTTCTTTATTCTGCACTGGCTTAAACCACACTTCTCTTATTCTAGATTGGTTAAATTTGACACAAAAATTGTCAAATTTGACACGGAAAATCAGTTCGCCGGGAAACCACAAATTATTGGTCGAAACGACACGGAAAAATGTGTCAAATGAAATGACACAGAAAAGGTTTAGAAATCACTCAAAATCCGAATCAAAATAAAAAAAATTGTGTTAAAAAAGAATCGGAATAAACAACCATCCGTATCAAATTGAATATTCCGTGTCAAATTGAATAGATTTTTATGTCAAATTTTAACACATTTGGGAGGTTCAAAATCAATCGGGAAATTTGGCACCAAAAAGAAAATATACACAATGCAAATTTGTGAAGTGTGTATCATTTTTATTCAGGAAATATAGAAGTGCAAAACAGTGAATAGAACACATGTATTGTGCATAAAAACATGAGAATGTGCACTTGCATGCTTGCACTAAACAAGTGCCATAAGTTTTTCCTGTCAAACATATGATCTGTGGTGTTCGCGATCTTAGATCACATGATCAATTATACAGTCTGGTGGCCAATCACGATCGCAAGATTTGTGATTAACAGTGGACAATCAATCACATCGCTTGCGGTTTGATTGATTCGGAAAGTTTGTTAAAGATTTCTGATTTATTTCCGATTCGGAAAAAGAAGTTTCACACTTTTCCACCTCGTAACGACCAATAAATTAATCACTCTGACACAAACAAGTGTCAAAATTAAACAACACGGGAAATTTGACAAATTTCAATTAAGAGTGCAACCAGCTGTTTAGTGTAGATTTTGAGACGCCATCGCTGTATATCTATTTGCGGGAGACTGTATGACAAATTTCCTCAAAAACTTCACTATTTAGTGCTTTTTCTACATTAAAGTGGTTATATATAATTTTGCACACTTATCCATGATATATAAGCTAACAATGCATTTTCACATTTTTTTATTCTCTCGCATTATCGCTGTTGATCCCTTAACTTTGCTTAACTTTGCTGACCCTTCTACAGAGTGTCAAAAAATTACCCTAAAAGCGCCCTCAATTTCATGTCTTTAATAAGAATTTATGCTAATTCTTTATACATATTTACATTTTTGTTAGCGTTTCAAAACAGCAAATCCCATCGAATTCAGGTTCCAAATGACTGAGTTGTTCCTACATTTTTGGGACACCCTGTATATTAATCTAGAGTAAGCGAGTGGAATAACGTTTGACCGCTTTGTTAAATTTAAAGGATCAAAAACAGACATAGTCTGCCGGCATTTCAATTTGCACATCTCTCACAGTGCGGTTGCGTATCGGCCCCGTTAACAACTTCGTTAAACAGGTGTCTCTGGAATGCTGGTTGGTTTGGCCTTACCAAGATGTCCGCCGGTTTTCTCTTTCATCTAATACAAAGAGAGGACTGGAACACAAGTTGTGGACGGAATAAGGCATTTGCCATCTAATACATCACTCTTGCGCAACCAATCCAGCCTATATAGATCAGTGTCCATGACCTGTTGAGGACATCGTGAATACTCCTTATAACCCTCACGCCCCTAGAGGAAAATGACTACCAACCTGACCATCACCGCAAAAAGGGAGGTAGCGTTATTTGTCTTGTTAGATCTAGGAGCAATTATCCACTAAACACAAGGCAGGGGTCCGCTCCGTGCTTTTTGAAAAATGACAAAAAATGGCATTTAGGGATTTAAGGGATATACGAAATCGTCAATTAACAAAGTAAACATTTAAAAGAATTGCCACCGTAAAACGCGAAATATTTTGAGCACATTGGCGTTAATCACATTAACGCACGAATTGACAGTGACGATTAACCCGATGTTATTACAATATTAGAATGCAACAGAATAACCGAATACTAATCTCAACATGGTACAGGGTATAACGGACACGTTTTCCATTCAGTTTGTAATCAATTGCACGCTTCTAAGGATGGGAGTGAAGTTATTACACTTTATGTTGGTTATTGACTCTATGTCAAAGATGAAGACCATTTCGTCCTTTGTATTGGGGTGAAACTCACGCCGCATCAGATATATATTACATTTAATAATCTATTTTCCCAGTGTCTATGGTGCCAATCACTTTGAATAGTCTGTTTTCAATCTATTTAATGCCATCGAAATGGGCTGAAGAATTCCAGGATTATATTGTAGCTTACTTATTCTTCAATGAATGTCATTTAAACTTATACAGATATAAAAGAAAAGGTCGGTTGTTGTGATTTTTAAGGGATATACAAATCTCTCTACATTTGCACTTGATTGGTTGTAGAACGAGAAGGTCTCAAGGTTTATTGATCAAACAGTAAAAAAAAATAAGTTTTGAACTTGCCTGTCGCCTAATCGGTCCCATTGAGAAGCGAGCTTAGATCTTCTGTCATGCACGACAGAAAATACTAAATCACCTTTTTAATACATAAAAACGGCGTTTTCGACTTATTCTAAATATGCAAAATATCTCACTTTTTTAATACATAAAACAGCGTTTTTGGCTATTACACACACAAAAAAAAAATGATTCGAAAAAATAGGGGGTATTTTTCTGGAAATATCCCCATATTTCTTGAATTATTGTTCTTTTTGTATACCAATAATACGATTGACTTATCAAAACATACATAACATTCACCTCTTACTTACGGTGGTAAACGTGGTGGGAGCTTTACGAAAAAAAAGAGTCTTACGCAATGGCCAGTAGTTAAATACAACCTTCAGATATTTCTGAAATATTTTCTTTCTATATCGATGTTGCAATTTCTCCGGCGTATTTCGTGTTTAAGGATCAATGTTCTCTCCGCTTACTGCAAACATTGCCAATCCAAACTGTAAAGAACTCTGTATGTTTTGTGTAAAAGATGCTATATTAGCTAAAAAATGTGTATACTTGTCCACACACTTTGCGTTTGCACCGTTTGCCATTGTGTAAATAGCTAATTCCAAAATGACTCCCAGAAACACTCCCATGAGGTTTCACCAAATACGTTATTTTGACGAGTCTTGTACCGACACTTTGAAATTGGCATCTCCTATTCAGGGTATGATATATAAAACGTCAAAGATCACTACGTCATTGCGTTTTTAAGTGTATTTTCTCATCGGAGTTTAGTGTTATATTCTGGGTTGTGGAACTTCAGCATCCTCTTAAAAATAGAATGCCTTCGGTTGTTTAAAGGTCCATGGCCCGATCGCTAATAGCCTCGTCCCCAGAAGCCCCAGATTTTACCGAAAGTGGTCAACATTTTGGTATCAGAAGAAAGCTACTATTTTCTCATTTACCCTGTGAAGTCTTAGAGCCAAAGGATGTTTGGTTTGGAAGTTATGAGCGAAAATGTACCCCATTTTGGTCGACCAATATTAATTTTACACAGTACTCTTTGGGGCTTACAAAATCACGTTTTTCGCTCTCGCATCAAAACGGATTGAAATATCGGCGCAAAACTTTACAGATGGGTTTTTGGAGTGAAGACCAATCTATCAAGATGAAAACCTCATATCCTTAAATCGGGCCACTCCCCTTTAATGTCAGTGTCGATTAGTCTTGTTTTTTTATTATATGTGTGTGCGTACGTGTATGTGTACGTGTGTGCGCGCGTATGTGTGTGAATGTGTGTGTGTTTGTGTGTGTGCGTAATTGTGTGTGTGCGTTCGCGTGTGTGTGTGTGTGTTCGGGCGTGTGGTGTAATTGTGTATGAACGATTATGTGTGTGCGTGCGTGTGTGAGAGTGTGCGCGTGTTTGCTTGTGTATGTATCACCAAAAATGAAACTGAGATATAAGAAAATATCAGTATGATGATAAAAAACAAAAGAAATATAAGAAATATATCTTTTTAACTCTCATCTTATGGGTGGTTACCACTTTCTATGGACCTTCCCTTCTGGTACGCTAACAACTAACAAAAGCCTTTGATGAAATTGTTTGACCTTCCTTTCCCCCTCAGTTGAGTGTAAACAAATTTGAAGATACCACATTCCCCAGGGTTAGGGTATGTCGTCAAAATTGATGGGTGGCAGTTGGTTGCCACCCAAATATTATTATATGTTAAGATCTAATTAAAATATATGAATATATTTAAAATATTTTATGGGTCCTATGGGACTAAAAGTCTCAAGGCTCAAATGGCATAACTCGAGGCATGAGCTTTTCATCATTTAGAAATCTCGCCTCTAGGCAATCTAATGTTGAAAAAAACACCTTTATCTTCAAAATTGACGGCAATGTATGAATGGATCTTTATCGGATTACTATTAAAGACACTATCAGTGATTTATCCGAAAGAGTCAAAATACTTGAAATTTGCAGGAATAGCTTTAAAGTGAAGGACAAGTCTATAGAATTCTCATAAGTTACTTTTTCCAACTGAAGAATTGACAGAAAAGAAATAAAACGGCAGTGTTCAAAGATACTAATCTCCATTCATTTACGTGTTGTAGTAAGTGTCCGTACGGACTAAAAGACTAAAAGTTCCGATTTTATCCTTATTAGGTTGCTTCTGGTCCTATCATTTGCAGGGTATGTTAGGATACCTATACTTGTTACAAATATGCACAGATATAATTTTGGATGATTTTTTTTTTCGATTTTTTGATTTAGCAAATCACTGAGAGTGCCCAATGTGTAATCCAGGAAGAACTTCAATAAAATGAACATCATCGTCTGCAAAAAAATAAAAAATCTTAGCCAAATTTGAGTAAATCTTACCGGACAGTGCGTAAAATTTACTCTACTTTGACTAAGATTTGACTTAACATATGAGGGTAAATCCCTTATTTACTCCTTAAAATACCCACTGGAATTCCTTGACGCAATCCTGGCGAACATACACAGCATCCATCAGCTGGTGTTTAGTTTCCGCCAAGTACAATCTACAATGTACGCTGGCGATGTAGTTGGGCCCTTAGGCGTGACGAAGATCACTAAATAGTACGCAGTAACCAGGTTAACATAATTTGAAATATTTGATTGACAAGAAGGCCATGTTGTTCAGTAACTGCTGAAATATTCTGATTGCATATGTCACCTTCTATACCCATTTTACATATCAAGAGAAATCAAATTTGATTGGCGCCTAAGCGAGTCACTTTGGCTTATTTTATGATAAGAAAGAGATAACCATGGAGTCAATAAATAGGGACACAAAATCCTCATTCCCTCCGGAGAAAGGCTATTAAGCAACCTTTCAAGAGCTAGTACGAATGCGTGATGAACACACCCTGGGCGCTCGTCATCAGATTGTTTTGTCAAATTGGCATTAATACTAAGTGAATCACGGTGGATATGTTGTTGCCGTGATACTTTGTGTCTTTCGTTCCTGTTCAGTTACAAAAACATTTCTGTTGATGAATAACAACAAGTGTTTTGACACGTTTTTAATGCTGCACCTGAAAAAAAACTTGATCAGATTTGGTTTTTCATCGTGGCGTTGTTGGTTACGCTTCAATTATCATCATCATCATCATATTTGATAAAGTATACTCTTTAAATTTTTTCTATCAAAATCAACTCGTGCAAAAACTTAACACCAATTACGCTAATATCTTTCAATTTGATATACAAACTAACATTGTTAAAATGAAAAACGGTTTATTTTTTATTATAAATAAGAATAACTTTCAATTTGACTAATACACCAACAAGGATTGTCTGCCGTACAATCTATATTTGTGTCTAAATGGCATCAACATTTTTCAATAAGTTTTTAATTCTTTCAAGAGTAAAAATTGATTACCCATAATGTGGAGTAACATCTTAATTAAAATGGAGTCAACTTAATGCATTGTTGTGTAGGATTTACTCATATATGACTAAGATTTCACGCGGCGTATACTAGCCATCCTCCTGTTTACTCCTTATTTTTACGGTTGTTTCCGAAAGGTGACCCATCTGACACACTTTTTTTCTGACACATTGATGAATTCGGAAACCCTTCACGGAATAAACCACATGTTTATTCCGTTAATGTTTCCGAATTCGTAAGTGTGTCAAAAAAAAGTGGGTCAGATTTTTACAGTGTATAGGAGATATTTCTGTCGTTTGAAATTCTGCAAGCTATCACATGGGTTAGATATTCAAAATGTATCATTACATTCGTTTTCGTAGAGTTTCAGTTGCATACATCTTAGTTTCGGGTATTTCTTGAACGTGTAAAAACAAAGAAAGTGTAAGTTTCTAAGCCAGGATCCCTAGCAATGAAATCAGTGAAAACAATGATTCCTTTCCGATTTTGCTATAACCTGTTACATTTTCATGCGCGAGAACGCCGTCCCGTGACCTATATGTACGTGCACTCTCCCATCTTAACCCGCGTTGTCAATATTATAGAACTCATCCACAGAAACAATTACGTTACGTATTAATGGATGCTTATCAGTGAACTGTGCCCTGAAAATTGAGATTTCGGAAGCCTCTAGTGTTTTTCACTTTGAAGTGCTGTTTAAACAATTCAGTTTCACACTTACTTCTTGATTAACATCTTTTTTATGTTTCGTATGCGGTAGTCCACCGTGTAAACGCGTTTTAAATGTGCATTTCGAACATTTGAAGAGCAATTTATACATTCTAATTCAGGTGTGATAGAGTTCATACGTATCAGCCTGCATCTGAAAGACATCTGTAAAGCTTTCTTCTTTGTGAATATTTTTGTAGGATGCGGGAACATTGCCAATTACCTTTTGAATATGACCTCTGGATCATTATATAACTTGTAAACGGAGTTTGTAGAATAAAACCGTATCTAGACACAATAGAATACATATCTTAGCCTTTTATTTTCTTGACTATTCTAAAGTTACATTTTTATACAATTTTAATATGCAAATTCGAAGAGACCATACAATCATGATCCATTTTAAAACCTGTTCCAAAACCAGGTTGAACTGCAATAGTACAGAGTAACAATTAATTGACACTATAATCACGTTAAGTGAAGGATTTGTAGTGTTAATTTAATAACACTGAAACACGTTCAAATTAGGAAGGTGTTTATATATCTTGGGTTAATAATAGCCTATGTACATATACAAAGTGAAAGCAATAGCAAGAATGTGCTTAGAAAAACCTTTACTCGCTGAACTCGATTTTTACAGTGAAATATTGTTTGATACTATACTAAATCCTTTAACATCTAAATTTAAGCGTTGTAATGTTAAATGGGTGTAACCATGGAGTTATTATAGTAACTCCATGGTGTAACCCGATCATGATCCGATTTTTCATATGACGTTTTCTCGACGAGAATTGTGAAGAAGACATGAAGTGAAATGAGGATGTTGGGAAGGGAGGAGGTGGGAGGGATACGGAAAAAAGTATGGAAGAAGGCACTAGAGTGAACGTTGGGGGTGGGCGTGCGGGGGGGAGTAGAGAAGGAAAGGGGGAGAAGAGGAGGGGGATATGTGAGAGAGGAAGGCGTGAGAGGTGGGGCAGAGCAATCCTTCGGAGGTGGAGAGAAGGAGTGAACAAAAACTATGGTAGCGACAGGGTGGGGAATGGGTGATGGGAGGGGAAAGTGAGACGAGGTTGTGCAGAGAGAGAGTGCACTGTGGACGAAAGGCTAGAAGGAAGACGACCAGGTTTGGGAGAAATGCGTGTGAGAGGAGGAAGGAGAAAAAAACAAGGGGGTGGAGGTAAGGGAGGGAGGGAAGATCTCCCCTCAAATAGAAACATATCAACACAACAAGAAAAAAACATTTAATTACAAGTTTTGAGTGAAATCGGTCCAGCCGTTTACCATGTTTACATAATAGAAGCAAAAACGGGGACTTAATTGGTCTACAGGACCCGCGGTTTTATGAAAACTGCCATTGTAATTTCATTATTTATAGGAACTTTATCATTCCCGTACTACAACGAAATTAGGCTGTACCTTCTTTAATTATACTATTACCATGTTTAAATTTTATATCACCATTATCATATCACTGATCATGAGTTGTTGATATTTGATCAAACTCTACTCTGTCATATTATCTGTCTTTTTGTATCATATCTAACATGAATAATGTATATTTTACATTATCGTCTTATATTAATGATAATGTATTGTTATTATTTGACTAAAATACTTTGGTACTGTATTCTGTATGCTTTGTATTGGTATTATATGAAACATGTTCTGATTGAAAAGAAGTTAAATATGAATCTGAAAATCTTAAATCTGAATCTTAATAATCAGTATATTGGCTTACCTATTGCGTGAAAGAATTCGCTAATGGAGTGCACGTTAGTATCTAATGGTTACTGGTTCAAGCCTTGGCTCATGCACCCGTTCCGAATTATGATATGCCTTAGGATTTGTGTTGTGATCAATATGATCAGTGGCTCGTACCAAAGTTAGCGTGTGCCAGTTGACTTTGCAACGGTCTTATTCTAACGTACTCTACATTACCAAATTACAATTTATACATTTTCATTCCTAACCCATTCAGCCTGAAAGAATCAGATGAACGATGTTCTTTTCAATAGATTATAAACTTCTAAGTCACTTCTTATTCTTATTTATTTACAGAAACGAGGAAATGAACTTTCAGAAACATTTAATAGCGAAGAAAAAAGGGGAAGTTCAAAATCAATCGATATGGCGGAAGACATGATTCGACTTATTCTGTGGTGTAGACAAATGGGATTATCATGTCACCAATAAGCAAAGTAAATGAGGTAAGTTTGTTGTTCTTGTACAGGCAGGCCAAGGCAAGCGCACCCTTGTCTGGCTCTGTGGTAATATGAGCTCTGTATGATCGCTGTACTTCACCATTGAATTTGACAAAAGAGCTGCCCTGTCCGATCCTCGTGTCACATACCCTGTACGCTACTTATCTTATTTATTGTTCTACTTTACCTGTTTTATGTATTTCGTATGTATAATCGGGGTATAAAAGACAGAATAAATATTTAAGAGTGATGAAATCCATCGATATAGGCTGTCTCAAAAAAAAAAGATTTTTACTGCAAAACTGAAAGAGATTGCAAAAATCTTTAATGACATAAAAGAGCATTTCTTTAGTATTCTAGAGAATTTTAGTTTGTGTCGATAGACCGTATTCAATAGCCAGCCATGTTGGTGGACAAGATAGACGCATTCCAGTACTACAATACATTCACCTGTCAATGATCCCTGTGCAATCGCTAAACATGGATCGATTGGCATCTTAATGTATTGTAGTCCTGGAATGTATGCATCTTGTCCACCAACATGTCTGGTGGCTGACGTCATATTGAATACGGTCTATAGGATATTCCAACTGAAGATATCATGAGTTTTGTTGAGCGTGTTAATTTTGCTAAGTGAACAGCCTGGAACAATATCTGCCAAGATAGTCCTGACGTTTTCTTAGTTCTCTTCCTTTAGATTTGTTTACTTTACCATTCGTGATCATTTTTAGTGTATTCAGGATTTTCAATATTTTTAGGGACACCTGATAATTATGTGAAATCTCTCGTCGCGCCTTTAGTCTTAATTGATTCGTTGAGGTTTTGAACATTGTTTTTTTAATTATACGATCCCATGCGATATCTTCATCTATGCAAATCTTTAAAAAAATTCCGCAAACTAAGTATCAATTTCATAATATAAGTCAGTTGGGACATTTTTAGCCAAGGATAAATCACCATCTTCTCATCTTCTTACAAAATGTGATTTAATGCCGCTTACTATTCTTACTTGAAGGAATTTACGTGTGAATTTTGTGACTTACAAATTTCAATGTGGACAATTTTCAATCTTGTAAAGTAGTGACACTCCCAAGCAATGATCTTCATGTAATTATTTTGCATTTGGCAGCAAATGGAACCCCAAGTAAAACCCGTTTTACACGTACATGCATCAGTTAGTCACGTATTACAATTACAAACGCATCACACCGGCGCAAAAGGATGAACGAGGGTGGATAAGAAAATTTGGTCATTTGGCCCATATTTCGGATGATACAATTATTGCGGTACCATTCCTTCGAAGTTGTTTCCTCGACTTCTATACACTGTCGCATCCTCATCCGTCACTTCTTAAAACATTGGAGGTACTATAAAGTAGATATGGACCTCATCACTGAATAGACAGCTTATCAACGCGGCAATGTTTCAAGAAGTGAAGAAGAAGGGTGCGACGATGCATAAAAGGGAAGCTTCCTTGATAGAATGCGACTGTAATGTTTGAAATCGTATATGTATCATGTATCATCAGAATATACTAATTAAATAGAAATGTAATTAATGTTTTGGTTTACCTTTTTCATATACAATTTGACACCAATGCTTGCCATATTTAATACCTATTGTTTTAGTACAATAGGCTCAAGAAGTTCAAGGTCATTATTTATAGAATGGTCCGATTTTGTTGAAACTGGTTTTAAATCGTTCATTGGCTCATACTAAGTAAGAAAATGTATATAGATTCCATGTTTCACCTTTCAAAGCTAGACTTTTACAGATATGACTAGTGGTCTCCCATACACTCTGTGGACCACGGCCATATTTGCCCTCTTAATTATCATCAAAACGTCATTGACAATGCGACCTGTATATTTTCGGCTTCTGTACAGTAAGACGAACAATATGGCACCATTTTTAAAACAAACCGATGAATCTGAAATTTTACCCCCAGTGTTACCTTGAACCTCTTTTGCCCTGTAACTCTTGTACTATAACCCTCAGGTAGGGCAGACTATACCTTTCTGTAATCCTTGAAAGATACTGAACTTAAAACACATTTTGCCCCCTTTTATATTTTGACCCCTGTATAAACCTTGCCCCCTAGAATACACCCAAGAACACATTTTAAAAAATGACACCCATGATTTTTGGAATACTCATATAATTTTGATTTAGAAAAAAGTTGGTTGCAAGATTGTATATGAAATTTTCACAAAAATACAGTTCCACAGTTCCACAAAACTCTTTAAACATCCCTCGTACAACGTGTTGAGGTTATGTGCAGTGTAATGTCCCTCCCCAGCATGAATAAAACAACCATGGGTGGGGATAAGGTGTTTCTAAACACGGTGCTTTTTTGGCGACTTTTCTCCGACGGAAATTACCCTTCGTTGTGACGTCAACCTATTAGGTTAAACAACTGCACTAACTCAAACACAATAGTCTAGGGTAAAACTGACAACTTTGGGCATGTTTCTTAATTTCACGTTTAAAATTCTCACAGGGGAAATACAACAAGTTGAATTCACCAAAAGGGTAAAACTGACAACTTTGGGCATGTTTCTTAATTTCACGTTTAAAATTCTCACAGGGGAAATACAACAAGTTGAATTCACCAAATGAACAGATTTTCACAATAAGATGATCTGAATTATTTTTTACCTGTAAATCACTAAAAGGTAGAGCGCACCGACATTGTTAGCATGGCATGCTCTATAGTCGGTGCGGCTGATAGTGGGCCATTCGAGGGATTATTGATGAGCCAAGGGCAATTTCGTCAAATATGCTGGCGAAATGCTAATTACTAATTTGAAGAAAAACATACAGTGTGAGTCAAAACATTTACACTCGATTTCAGAAAAATATTAAAAATATTTAACAAGTTTAGAAATTGGTTTTTATACACGAAAACAATAGCTCATTATATTTACTATCATTGGTAAAGAAATCTAAAGTTTACCTTTTCGCATATTGGAGATACGGTAAATTGACGGAAAGCGCCAAAAACCATATTGACCACGGGTGTACAATTCTTCACGTCCACATCAGCAAAAGCCATTGAGTTACTGTCATCTAAATGCTTAATAACTTTTGTATTTTGTTCTAAAGTAACCATTTAATAATCCGTAACAACTGTTATTGATAATATTTCTTAACAATAGTTAATGACAGTAGCGTAACAGGGGCAGGCGGAGGAAGGGGAGGCACTGTCTCCTCCCATATGGGCCTTACCAGAAAAAAGCAGTAAAACAGGAAAGTGGGAAAATGACAAGCAGAAAAGAAGTAGAGAAAAGAGAGGGAAGGGAGAGGAAAAGATTGAGATGCAAAGGGAAAGGCAGATGGACGTTCAATGTCTGTAATGTCATAATATTGATTCCCCAAAGTACCCCCCCTCCATCAGGTTATGTAGGAGTCGGCGGAAAAAGTGGGTCAACCGGCTGTACTGCACAGGATTGCCTAAATATTTGCATTCAGTTTCCGTGAAAAGATATGTGAACAATTCCGAACATTTATTGAAGTAACGCTTCAAAATTTGGGTGTAAGATTCCATGATTTGTTATTAATTTCAGAATAATGAAATAGTTTGACATTTTCTTGATGAAGGTTTACACAAAGGTATCAAAGCAAGCAAAGAATGTGATGATGTACTTGTGTAGACTCATCCAAATTCCTTTTGGCCTAATTCCACAACAGTGATTCCGTGGACAGAGTGAAAAATGGGTACCTATCTTTAAGTTAGCATAACTTCGCAATGCAAAGTTCAAAAATCAAAATTCAAAATTTTTCTAGTAGGTGAAATAATCTAGTTTTATATGTGATAGTCGGTATCTTTGGTAGATTTTTCACTGCTGTAGAAAAAATCAAACAAAACGAGTGTAAATCTTTTTGACTCGCCCTGTACCAGTCTACCATGTCAATCATGAAATTACATCACTTTTTTGATATGAATATAGTGCAATTTTCGCAGATGCCATGCAAGATACCCAAGATTTTTAAGCCGTATGGCAGCCTAATTAGTATAACCTATAGGTTTTGTATGTGGATGTTAGTCAACCTCAACATTTTTTTTCCTAGATATAATCTCAATATATTTTTCCAGATATTCTGAGGTGTGGCATCCATAAATTAAGATCAATATAAAGAAAACGATGTCTTCATTAAATTCTAAGATAAAAGTAGACATTGTTTGGAAGGAACCAATAGAGAAAATCCAAAACAATGAACAATTTTGATAAAATGTCATCTTTTAATTTCTCATTGTCCACAAAAGATAATGGTTTTCAACATAGAACAAATATAATGTGTTGATTTATATCATTCTGAGACAATTGTCCTGTGTGGGTCTGTTTTTTAATCTAGTCTGAATTTTAATCCGCTAGTCAGTACTTTCGATTATACAGCTTTGCGAATACTGGCTCTCAAATGTTTGATTATCTTATAGATTATCCGTGAATGATGATTTTAATTTCATTTTAAAGACATCTAAAATACAAGCAGTTGATCCAATATGCATTCAAATTAATATTGGCAAATTATACACCGGTGTAGAAGTAATTATAGTCCAGCTTACTCATAGTCCGGCTACAACGGTAAAGAGTAGAACACTCAATTCACTTGACTCTTCACGCAACATTAGTTTCACGCTTTATTCCGTTATCGTCTATGGAGACCGGACTGTGGCTCCCGTCGGACTATATCTGCTTTCACACCGGCATGCTCTCGTTGGTGTTCTTAGCCGTTATTGTCCAACCAAATTTTGAAAATGACAGGGTCCATTTAACGTTAAATTAAGACTGTTCAATAAGCAGTAATCCATGACACTTACAGATATTTTCTTAGGAACAAGATGGAAGTATTATAAACATTCTAGAACCCAAAGGAAATTAATGCACTTGTAACTACATTGTTTAAACTGGTTACGACCGTGGACGTCAAAAAGAGAGCGGTTCTTTCGTCTCCTTGGTCTATAAAATAAAACATTCGCTGTTAGTACGTACAACCTCAGGAGAAAAACCCTACTTTATTAAGTTGATTAAAATTCTTGAAAATTCTAGTCACTAATTCAGTTTGCTGTTAACACAATGTCCTTTGTGACAAAAGACTACCATTTAAAGAATTTAATTCTATAGTTTGAATTAAAGCATATAACAGGTTAACGGCAGACTCGTATGAATGTCCCGCGGGTGCCACTTTACCATGTCATTAAAATTGATCTCTCTTTTCCTTTCTCTTTGATTCTTCTAGATTTATCGGGAGAATGACTACTTGGGGGAAATCTGTTTTTGAAGAAGTTCGGGCGACGTGATTACCTTGGGGTGTGGAACGAACCAGGGATACTATACGTACACACCCTACCGCATCTTTTCTTAAAGACTTCATTAATTGTAAGGATGACCTAGACTTTGGCTACAACTTTACACAACATTTCGGACAGCTTTTTCTGTACAACACACCATGAGAAAATGTAAATACTTATTTTTTAAGAGAATTAAGTAGTGAATAATAATAGATTTTACGCCTCCTTAATATCGCTTGGGGTAATTGAAATTTTGTTTCTTGAACATCTGTTTCAAATCAATGGTATTTACGTCATCAACGTTTTAGTAGTCGTAAAAAGCAAATTGCCAATTTGCATGATATATTGAATAAATCATAGAAACACGATTGGACTCAATGGCCCCTTCGAACGTAACCTAAATTCATAATATTTTGGTATACGCCTTAAGTTTAGATCATTAAACTTTAAAGCGTGGTGTTGATTTTCAAACCGCAAAGATTAATGGACACCTTTGTGGCACAATGAAATTTCAAAGACGGTAATTGGAATGTCAATTGTCTTGGAATTGATGTCACTTTTCCCCTTCGTTATTCTGTAAGAACGTATTTAGTATGAAAACAAAATCAAGTATGTTATTGAGATATGATACAGAATCGGCATCGTATATGAATTCGTCTTGGTTAATGGCCACAATTTGTCTTTTAATTGCATACATTATCGAAATTGAGCTCACTTTGGGCGGATCTCCCACCAAAAAATTAAATACCTCACCGGTTTGCTTTGACGGATAACCGTTTTTATATTTTAAAATCTCACTTATTCGAATGAGTAGTTGTTTTGATCGTACAATCTCAACACTAGCACTCTTTCCCTTTCCTCTGTTACAAACACAGTTTGGAATATCATTTGAATCAAGAGGTTCGCTTAGTGGTTCCTAAATAAAAATACATCTAACACTCACTGACGTCAATAAATATTTTCTTGATGTATATGACCATGTTGTTTTTTATCATTACATGTTTGAAATACAGCCATTTTAAATAATTATAATTAGCAAAATAAGTAAATGCTATTATACCACCTGTTCTCCACAACACTAGCCTGTGTAGGTAAATTGCATACTAGAGTGTAGGCCTGATAGATCCTAAACCAGCATGATCGTCATCAAAGACACACAGTTTTACCCTTTGAATGAGACCTGCCCAGATCGAAACGTAATGCCCACCCTCTAGTGTAAAATCTCTCAATTATAGAACCCTTCGTAGTCTAAAAGATGGCCATTACATTAAAGGCTGATGTTGTTAAAGGCGCGCGTTTTCTTTTGGCAGCATTGCTACTGAGAAAAAAAAAAAAAAAAAGAGAGTACTAATGCCATGACACAGTGTGAAAACTTTTTTTTTTTTTGGCACTGGGTAATAAAGATTCTATCTTTAAACAATATCCAACCTATGCCATTATATTCGTTCTCCTTTTGTTTCAATCATAATAATTGAACAATAATATATCTCCTAAACCTGTCAAGGTTATGACGGCACAATACTTCATTAGCTAAATAATATTTCGGTGGAAATGTCAATCAAACTCCAAAACCAAATTGTGCCTAATTAGGCATATTGTACAGTTAAAACCTGTCTAATTAATGTGATTTACATTGCCAGTTATCTACCGATTTCGAATTGCGTATATTAGGCTAAATACTTGTGTAGTTATTGTCGAAATAGTATTTTCTACTAAAATGACAAGAGAAGTAGTACAACCCTGCTATTGTTAATAGTTATGCATCATAACAACATAGAATTCGAAGTACTTTGTTGCACTCGGCCAGGTACGGCCAAGTAAACGGGCAAAACGGTCACAGGGTTTGTTTGTGGTTTATTATGTACGATCACGAGTTTGAGTCTACGTCGAATACGTTTTTCGCGCATCATTTCTATCATTTCCTTCTTGTGCGCGTTGAGAGATGCTAGATAGATGAAAACAACTTTAAGGTGCTTGTCCGATTTATTTGCATGTTTTTTCTCACTTGCATCACTTATTACCCCATTTTGTGAGAAGCAAACTTGCGGTTTGATAATAGAAGTGATATGCACATTACATAGGACCCTATTCAGTACTGCGTAATATTGATAGTTTACCATTTAAAAGCAGTTTTTGTCTGTATACCTTGGGCATGTTGGGAAAGTAATGGATTTTGAACTAAATCTTAGAACGTAATGAGAAAAAATGCAGCTTTCATCCCCGCTTTGATCTGATATCAAAATCGATACTACTTCCAAGTCTAGTGGTGGTTGGTGTGTATTCCCGTAGATTTTTCATGCTAAAATTGATATTGATTTATTGCTGTTTGGGTTGTGCAAAGGTAGGGGGCCTAAACTGTCAGAAAATGATGGGGTCAAATTTCGGACCTGATGCCGCCTCCTTCAATGGAGGGGGGAAATGTTTGTACAGGGAAAAATTTTTAAAATCAAGTCCAATTGGATGTTTAATGTATACAAATGCGTTCCTCTCCTCATAGGATACAATAAGTATATATTTGCCTAGGGTTTCCACTTTAGTTAAAGCGTGTTATAGCCCCATAATGGTTCAAGGTCACCCTGGGGGTAAAATGCTTCGATTTTTGTTGAAAGTGTGTCCAAATGATTCCTTGTGTCATACTTAAACATAAATGCATTTTTTGTGTTTAAAAACTGTTTTTTGTATATCACCATGCGACATCCAAGGTAAAAATTTCTGGTGACCCCCCATAGACCATTTAGACCCTTCACATTTTGCTATTATTACCCCACCAAATGTCCACAAAAGACACTTGTAAAATAATGCATTTGTGGATCCTGTGAGAAAATACAAACAACTTACACCATTTTGTCAACAAATCTAGCATTGTTAATTGTTAACCCAGGATGACCTTGAACCATTATCGGGTATAGCGCTTTAACAACTACATGTCTAACCTAGGCAAATATATACTTTTTTTAATCCGTATAAGGAGACAACATTTAGTGTACATTAAAACACAATTTGACGCGATTTTCAAATTTTTTTTTCCCTGTATAAACTTTTTCTTCCATTGAGAATGGTGCAACAGTCCAAAATTTTGCACCCCATCATTTGCTGAGAGTCTGGTCCCTATTGAAAAAAATCAGAAATCAACTATTTACAGCAAATCCTACGGGAAATGTTTCAATGACAGAAACCGATCCGCACACTAAATCAAGGGGGTCTCAATAACGATCGGAACAAGCACCTTTTAAAACGTTTTCACGTTAAATTTACTTTTTTTAAAGCGATTGAAATAAAGTTACGTGCAGGCCACCTCATCGGCGCTTTGTGTGTCGCATAATCTATCTTCGGATATGGTTATATAAGGTATAAAACTGAATGGTTATATTTGGGACATTAAGCATCAAAAGTCCCTGAAATGAACTATTGAAAGAGATCATTTCATTAATTGAATTAAAAGTTTGTAAGCGTTTTTAAAAAAAAAACAAAATTTTTTTTTTAACAAACCGATTCATCATTAAAATATGTCCATATAAGTTCCATACATTTTATTAGTACTTATTCAACACGGCAATTCTAGTATTTCAGAACAATATACAAAGATTTTATAGAGTTACATATGAGATTCGCATCCCTTTAGTACATTTGTCACAGATAAAATGCAATAACGATATCTTTCAGGATTGCTTTTGTTGACCTTTTGCATGCATAAGTTCTTGTTTGGAGTTTATAGGCATCACATGCGTAGGGTAAGGAATGTGTCCCAAGTGTCAAGTAGGAATGGTAATACTTTCGGTACGCGGCGATCCCTGTACACCTTGAATGGCGTCCGACTTCACGGGTAGATGATTGTATGCAAATACACAGCTGCTATGTCACGTGGTGAAAACCACCTGGTTGTATGCTTTACAATTCCATCTTAGCTTGTTAATCGTTTCGAGTTATTCGCTCCTTCTGGTCGTTTGCTCTGAACTGGTCACTGCACTTTCCGATATCATCCTGAACTGGAAAGTATCAGGGATTTGCCCAACGTCGGCATGCGGTGTCCTGAATTCCGAAAGGGCTTTTTCAATTTTGTTTGTATGAGCTCAATTGCTTTAAATAGGAAAACATGCTTCATCTTAAATACTTTAAAAGTAAATATTTAAAAATGTAATATTATAAACTCCTTCTAGTGTTACTTTTCACGACTTTGGTAAGCTACACACTGAAATGTTATTTCTTCTTTCATGTACTTCCATTGAATTAAAGAATCTCCTTAAAGGTACTCAAGAAATTTGGAAATATATTTTTGGTGGTATTATTAAAATAATGAACTAAATAAAAGAGTCACTTGATCTTCTTCTCAATTCCAAAGTTTTGAGATGAATTTCTATTTTTCGTTTTGATGTCGTAAACTTCAATGTATAATATAAACGTCCGTAGGATACCGTATGTGAAAATTTCCGGTAACTCCATTTACTAAAAAGTTATATCTTACTGAAGGACATAGATTTGACTTAGCCATTTCACATAGTGAATAGTATGTGGACAAGGCATTTAATTGCACAATGCAAAAAAAAAAACAACGATTTGTTAGACATTGAGGGTGGGGGGCATTCTCTGGAAAGGCGGCCTTCAAATGATAACACAAACTGTTCATATACTTTGTACAAAAATACATACCAAAAAAACTTATCAAAGTGACTGATATCATTTCATTGGATGAAAGTGTTTCCTTGTGTAGGGTAGCTAATGTAAATGAACAATTTCATTTTTATCTCAGCTGAGTAAAGTTTCTTGCATCGCAGATTAAGCATATCCGAAATGCAGGAGGATTTAATATACTAGTAATGTGTATCATATTTTTAAAAATCTGAATTGAAGGAGTAAAAATCTGTATGTGTTATTTTTGTTAAAACCTATGTCTGACCCCGACAATATTAACAAGTTGTTTTGACATATTGTCTTAACAGACGGTGTGCGCTATCTTGGTATCTACGCGTGTATAGAGCGAGTCCCTCATCTTAAAAATTTGGTTTTACGTTACCCTTAAGAAAGTTGTAGGGTCACATAATAATAATTAGCCTTTGTTTATTCAAGAACCAACTTCCATTCTTAGTCTAATTTGATATCTTCAACATAACATAATATTTACATATTCGCATTGTTCCTTAGTGATTGAAGGATATGTGACATTCCTACTTGTAATAAATAACGGTAAAAATTTACCGTAATCTTTTAACAGATTTTCAGGCATAAACAAATTAAATATTATCGTTAGGATGTTAAATCGTGATTAATTTTAAATTTAAATATAAATAACCTTTAACCGAGCATTTTTAGAAAGAGATAGATCGTGGGGTGATCTCACAACGGCAAACGTGTAATAATTTAACTACCTCCAAGGTTAATGCAGCGGCAATTGTGTTAAGATAGCATTGTTTAAATTTAATAAAATGAACTGTCAGCTTTTATAAGCAAGAAATGTATAACTTTAGTAATATATATGTCACACATTGTCGAGGCTTACAATAATTAAGTTTTGGTCAGTTTACAAAAAGTGACAACAACTGGTGTAATCTTTCATTCCCAATCACGTTAAAATAATTCTTCGAAGGTCATAAGACTCAGTTGTACTTGAACAGCCCCAGTAGCCTTATAACCTGATATTACTTTTACAGTAGCCCCTGAGGTGTTTTAAAAGTCATTTCTTTGCAAATTAAATCACGTTTTGTTTATGAACCAATTCTGAGCGCTGTACTTTTTATCTGACAATCAAGGCTTTCATAGATTGTTAATTCTGGTAGCATACTCTTGTTCTATTTATTCGTAAATTTTTTAACATTGGAAAGGTAATTCGTTCTTGAGCACATCAATACAATTGTCATTGGTGTTTCAATCCTCTTGGCTTTTGTTCTGCCTTAAAGTGTCTTGTTATAATAAACGTCTGTATTCTCTACTATTTATTGTCATTGTTCATGTGAACTCCCTCTCATAATGCAAAGTGAATTTTTCACTCTTATAGAGTGACCACAAGGCCCACTCCAAAAACAGTTTAAATTTCACACCTTCAAGAACCTTTTGGATCAAATTTTCTATTGATACTTTACAAAATATAACACTTTATAACTGTTTTAAATTATCAAGAGTAATTTCAATTCCTAAGGGAAACTATTCCTTGAAGGTAATGAAGTTCACACTCTTTGCAGAGTGTGCCTGCAGGTCTCACTCTATAGAGTGAAATTCCTCTTTTGCATTTAGAGAGAAGAGGAGGTATAATGTTCTTCCCCAAAATGCAATTCTTCTAATACACTTTTTGCACTGGTTGTCACGTGAATTTAATAGGGCCAAACAAGATTGGGTATGAGTTGTGTTCATTTTGGTAGCTGTGTGTCACTATAAAATTCATGTGACAACCAGTGCAAAAGTGTATTGGAAGAATTGCATGGTGGGAAGAACACTACAGCTCCTCTTGTTCACGTGTGAGCATGACAGGTATGAGCTGCTTTAGGTAGGGGTCATTATTTACTTCCTCGGGGGTGGACGGGGATGGATGATGGGGTTAGGGGTTAATCCGAAAAATGGTTCTGAGCCTAAGGGAGAAAAAAATCATCAGAATTGAGAGGGGAAATTTGAACGTTTTAAATGGAGACTGTTAATCAATACGGTGATGCCGATTTTTTAACATTCATCCACCTCTGGCGTAAATAATGACCGCTCCCTAGCTAGAATTTCAATAGCCTGCCACCAGAAAGTTTCGATATGTCGGTTTTAGTACATCTTGCATTCGGCATTTTAGAAGAAAACGAAGAGTATATTTGAAAGTTCTATTGATATAAAAAATATTCCACCTGAGATTATACTAAGCTCCTACTGGTTTTTATATTTATGCGAATCCCCAAATGAAAACATTGTTGAAAAGAAAAACATTGAGTATTTTTAGAAATCCATTTGAGGAAGGAGAAGGTAAACGTGTATTTTTTTGGCACAGGAAGTAAAGCATTTATAAATGATTATTAAAGTACATGTCGTGATCCTAGCACCATTCATTTTTGTTTTATGATTCAATAGATAATCCCTGAGAAAAGCTTATTTTTTTAAAAAGCAAATTCACTTTCTCATTTGGCAGACATATTATATCAAGACCATCGTTACAGATAACATCTAGACTTTTTTAGGACGAGCTGTGGATCACGAAATTGGTTGAAATCAGAATACTAACGAACATGGTACTAAAATAAGAATTTCAGATACCTCAAAAATCGGAGGGATGTTTTTGACGTTTTTTATATTGATAAATTTATTAATCTTAAAAAAATATTTAATTCAACTATTAGCTTTTGTGCACAATAATTTCACAGCATTTGATTAAAAGCATTGTTGTCTTTTAACCGAAGGGGGGGCCAGGTTACCACCCCACCCTTCTCAGATTTTGTCCCCCGCTGCTAAAACCCCCTTTTTTGGTGCCAATTAGTTAATGTAATTGTCAATTGAACATTTTTCCCCTCCTTTCATCCAAAAACAAACATCCACCGAGGTATAGGTATGATTCAGGTTGATCCCAAAGGGATGGATGGATGTGGCAAACCACTCCCCCCCCCTCCCTTTTTCGGAAAGAAGTACCACTGCCTAGCACAACACAGGAATATCACAGACACTTGATTTTGGTACATTAGATAGCTATGGTCCCCAACTGCCTAGCATTACGTCACAATGACGTCATAAAGTTCGCACGTAGCAAACTGGCAATTTTCATAGACACACATAGTGTTGATAGTTGGGAAAATTCCATTTTTTCGTTCGGCTCAAAAAAAGTGTTTGGGGATGGGTCGATTTTTCATGCGGTTTTTGGCTCTACTTGATGGGAAATGACTGGTTTTATATAATGAGAACCTTTTAGTGCTATAATAATGTTTTTGAGTCGCTAAAATTGCGAAATATCAATTTTCCACCCTATATTCAGTATGTTCATACTTTCTTCAACATATGACGTCATAATGGGGATGTTGGTACTTACTTTGATACCAATGGAAAGAAGAAACTCTAAGCTATCCTGTGGTACCCCGGATTTAACCGGAATCGGATGTTCCGTAACGAAAATGACAGGGGGTGGTAACCATCCCCCTTCTGGAGTTTTGTTATAAAAATGACTCAGGTAAACGAGGGTTATTATCGGGGATGTTTGTAATTTTCTTAAAGGCATTATCGGTGATCTACCCCAACGCGTCAAAATATTTCAAATTAAAGTAATAACAGCACATTTTAGAAGCGCCTTCAATTTTCAAATTTGAGATTTTTTTAACAATTGTGTTGGAATTGTCTCTAAAAAACTATACCTGCGAATGGTAATGCTCAAATGTTTGGTTTTTTGTCATTCATAGAAAGGCGCTTTTAATATTAAAATCTGGATCCCTTATTGTATTTACAGTGAAACTACTCTCCTAAATGTAAACCGAGTGGAAAAACTAAGAGTGAAAAAAATTGTGCAAAAGCGTGTGAAGTGAATTGTTTTTCACAACGCTAAAACGAGTGGACTTTTGTCATCAAAAGTCAATTTTCACTCTTTTCAAGAGTGGGGTTTTCCACTTCAAAACGTATTGCCTTTCATTTAACTCACTGAATGATCGGAAATTCACTCTTTTACACTTGGAGAGTGGAAATGCCAAATTTTCCTGTTTGGCTATTGTGAACTTTTGTGCCACCTCGCGAGATTGACCTCTAACTTGACTTGTCTGAACCAACGGAACAACAAATGGATGAGAATAGACACGTACGTAGCGCTATTTCCTAGCTATTTCATATTCAAGGACGTTTCCAGCAGCCACTGAATTATTATCGGGACACGACATTAATTATCCTAATTACAAAATTCCTTCCTTTGCGTTACATAGACATGTTCGAGCTTTGCCATTCACAGGTATAGTTTACTAACCAATACCTAATGCAACAGTGCAAAAATCTCATTTTTTTTAAATTAGCGGCGCTCTTCACAACAAATTTGCTGTTATTGCTTTAAAAGTAAAGAATAACGCTGTGGAATCATAGTAAGGTAGTTTTCCAAATGAAAAATTGACAAAAAGAAAACGGCAGTGTTGAAAGATATTAATTGAATTGCGTTTGCAGTAAGTGTCCGTACGGACAGTAATGAATAAAATATCCGATTTTGCCCTTATTAAATTGCTTCCGGCTTTATCACTCGCACAATGTGTTAACAGACGGTCCATTTATGAAATTAAGCGCCAAAACCTCAAAATAACTGCAACAAAATTTTTAAAACAGAATTTGGAAGTATAATAACATACTAAAATCTAAGAAAATCTACCAACCGGAAATCAATGGAATAGGGGGAAGGATTACACAAGGTCAACATATGAACAGGACCAGAACGTGTAAAAAATACAACGATTAAAAAAAAGGATAGTTTGCCCTATCTTCAAAGTCGCAATGGAAGCAATGACTGTTTTAAAAATGCATGGTGTCAAATTGTTCGTATATTTGTACATTATTACATACAATTTAGACAAAATGTCCATGACATTTTATTATTTAATTAGAATTATTTCATTAGAATATGGTCGGACTGTATTGACTTAAAAGCTGCGGAACCCCTTTAAGACCATGGAATTCTTTGGGAAAACACGAAACTGAAAAAGAAATTTATTGAAATATATTATAATGTTTCAAGTTAAAATCAAAGGCAAATCACTATTTTCGAAAAATGTCGGAATGTTCTGCATTTTAATTTTAGTATGTAAATTAGATGGTAAGTATTAATGACCCCATATAATATGTAGACCATTGTTACATTTGACCTCTAATTACGTGACCAAAGGGTGAAATATTTTCCATCTTGAAAGTAATTGGAGCATTCTGTAACCCCAGGATGACGTCAACCTTTATTGCCCTATAACTATTTAACTATATTCCAAAAATAGGACAAACTATACCTTTTTTAATTCTTAGGATATGCCCAAAATGTTGGTATAGAACGCCCCCAATTTTCAAAAATTTGCAGAGTTATGTTGGTAATTGTCTAGGAAACTATACCTGCGAACGAGGATGCTCAAAAATGCGTATTTATCATAAAATAAGCGATTTTGAAATTAGAATTGGGATCCCAGATTGTACTTAACGGCAGAGCTGGAAATGCTAAGTTTATCTCCGTCCATGATGAAATAGTGTTACCTCAAAGAACAAAGAAAATGACCCCTAACTTGACTCGCTTGAACCAATAAAACAACTATGGATGAGCGTAGACACGTACATGGCGCTATTTCCAGGCTATTTCATATTGGAAGGCCGTTTCCAGCAGCCGTTGAATTATTATCGGAAATCTCCAATATTAATTATTCTAATTACAAAATTCCTTCGTTTGCGACACATAGACATTTTCGAGCTTAACCATTCACATGTATAGTTTACTATCCAGTTACCAATGTAACCGTGTAAAAATCTCAAAATGTTTGAAAAATTGGGGTCGCTCTTCAAAAAAATGTGCTATTATTGCTTTAATAGCAATCCAATTGTTGAATATACTTTGATCATTACCAATTTGGCGGGAATTGTTTTGCTTTTATTTTACTGCGAAAAAGTAGCCCTCCTTTCAAGGTTACAAGTTAATACTTGCTTCGTCTGCCCTGAATGTAATGAAAGCCAAGCAATTCCCTCCAAATTCCAATTTGGTACAAATCAAAGAATAGTCAGGCCACTAGTACTAATCACCCGGCTAATGAAAGTTATTCCACGTGTACGAGCACCCAGGACACCATCTGGACTAGTTTTTGTTTTCTGTGATAACCAATAATGACCTGTTTGTTGTCCCGTTTGTCAGGTTCGCGTTTATTCTAGTTATTTGATCCAAAAACCAGTTTCCCAATCGTTAAATTCCAAGTTATCACACCACATATGCCCATCCTTTAATGTTAAAATATAATCTCTTTACGTTGTCCATTTGAGAGGTTCAACTTAGGTCGTTTTAAGAGCATTCGTGATTGGCTATTTTCCGAAAACTAAGAGTAGCATTGATTGATAGTGTATTTTAAGAAAACTAAGAGTATCATTGATCGGTAAATAGATTGATCACAATTGTCTATAAATCAAGTAATGGGTGTTCTCACACAAATCCAGGACAACATTTGTAGGTAGACGTTTCATATAGTAGTCCATTGAGTATATCTGTAATCACCTATTTAGAGTACCATTGTGTGAAAATCCACCTTTTTTAAACGGAATTTTTGGAAATTAATGTATTTTGAGAATGCAAAGGTCAGAAAATGTTTTTTTTTCCGCACAGGATATAAGCATACAGTAAAAGTATTCAACGGATAGTTGGCATCAAATGACTTCCTCGTTTAGTAAAAAACGTCAAACCTTACGAATTGCATTGGTAGTAAAAACTCACAATTGGATATTGATGTTTTAATGAGAATAAAACCAGTTTATTAAACCAAGCTGTTTCGGTACTAGAATAGAAATAAAGAGTTTGCAGTATTATCTTAGGGCTCAGAATGTATCTCCAGCCGGAAAAAAATCTTTAAAAATAATGGGCTCGGCTGCGCCTCGCCCATTATTTAGTGTTTTTCGACCTCAGACACATTATTCGCTGATTATTTAGTTTTCCGACCTCGGACACATTATTCTCCCGGAAATGATATTGCATCACCCTTTATTTCTTATTTGGTTTAATCTTCCCAAATTAATATTTTCATGAGATGATTAACACAAAACATGCGATTATGAGCATTGAACTCCAGTCTCATGTTAGGAAATGTTTTTTATATCAGTGTTTCTCTTTAATAGTATTGAAATATGTGATCAACGATAACACTCAAAAGTACACTATTATAAGTGCTAAAAACGATTTGGGGATTTTTGTATCATCTCACGTTATTGATTTGAACCCAAAATATAATACTGATATCCACGCACGATACTTTGGATGTATTTATCTGCACTTGTTCGTGTTGGAGTCCGCTTTAGCTTATATTTGCGAATAAAAGCTGTTGAAATTGAAACGTGTCCTAAATTATGTGAATTATAGGGTAATCATATTTAAATGCCGCGAGAAATGAACTTGATTTGAAATTGTAGTTGTCAGTGCTTTATTCTTTCTGTTTAAGTTGTAAAATATGACACGCAATTTTGTTCACTATAATTACTTTAACTAAAGGCTTAGAGTTACAGTTAATCACAATAAAGACAGTTCATTCCGTCGGAGAACTGATCATTTCATGAGAGCGAATGGAACCATTGCTTTGCTGTCGAGCGGATCAGTATTCACGAGCAGGAAGAATCCAGGCCGGGTTAGAGAACGATATGCTATTGTAACTAAGGCATTGGCCACGTTTCAGCATTGTCGACACTTGACAATATTGTTTACGATCGATTGCGTTTAACTGACTGGTTTATCTTAAATTAAAACCGTAGCATTAGGATTTTTCTTTCTGTAATGAGAATAATGTAAACGTATGGAAGATATTTGAAATGTAATTCAAATTTTGGAAGCTTGCCAGCTATATTGACCTATGCAGACTGCATGCATAGTGGATTAAAAGATTAAAAAATGGATTACTTTTTTTAATATTTGAAGAACCACTGGCATATGACTCATATTGAATGAACACAGATTGACCCATGTGACCTTTGACACAATTCACAAACTGCGATGCCAGACTCTTACTGATCTTGAATTTTAAAATAATATGTTAATCCCAAAATAGCCGTTGAAAAGTAACTTGATTTAGAACAACTTGTCGACCATACTGGTCTTATCAAAATTTGGAATTTACTAATGTTTTATGTATTCTGTTTGTTAAGGGGTGGTTTCTAAACTCATCCGCTGGTTTCTCGCGGTTTCGCTGAGTTCTTTTCGTTTAGAACCAGTTTCTTTTGTTCTGAACAATGAAACGACCGCCATGATCCACCTGTCAGCTGGCGGTTGAGTTTTGAAGCAAAGCCTTACATATATTCGAATTTGATTTCGCGAAATCGGTTAAAAAGTAAGGCCTATCAAATTTGGCGATTAGCATCCTTCAGCTCCTTCCTTCGTATTCGGAGCGATATTGTCAACAAAATCTGACTTTAATTATCCGTTAACTGTCGAAATAATGTGGCCTTATTATAGAACACAAGAAGATAATTTCTAATGACGAATGGTGTGTGAGAGGGTTCTAAGTTAACAAGTATTGGGCCGACAAAATAGGTTACAGTGAAGAAGCCAGTTGCCTGTCCAACATTCCTGTGCTCTGTGGTGGGTTCATACTTCATCGGCCGAAGCTGTCGATTCGCATATGGTTTTCTGGCAAACGCGTGTTTTAAGTATACGGCGCACAAAGCATGTTCGAAGGCTAGCACCGCCGACGACTGACAATGGAGTATTCTGGCACTATGAGCTGTTAAACACCTCATAGTCATCGCTATGTCCATTGAAGAAAATGGTCGAGATAATGAATTTTGCATTTCTCGGCCAACTCGAGGCAAGGATTAGTTATTACTAACCCAGTCACCTCGAGTATTAACCCTTTAACCCTGGTAAAGTCTGTATAATTTATAACACATGTTTGCAGGTCAAAGTTAAAGGAGTTTTGTATAACAATAGAACATATGTGTGGAATATGTGCACCAGCAGGTGTATGCATTGTTTCCCGCCATATTGCCAAGGCGAAAAGCAACTTCCTGTTGTTTCACTCGGGGACTCAGACCCGCTATCCATGTGTAGAGGTCAGTGAACCAGTCTATATAACATCCTTGAATTGTTCTCACTTATATTTGTGACATCAATAGAATTAGATATGTTCGCGTCACATGTCCGTTACAGACCAGGTCCAGGTGTTTCATGCCATTGGTTTAACATTGACAAGGACAAATAAGAAAAAACATAGTGTTTATAGTGTGAACTCTTAAATGACATACCCTTGCTGGAAATAAAATCATTTGGTTGAAAAGGCTACAACGTCGTTCGCTAACCGTTTGTATATAATTTAAAAAAAAATAAAAACCAGGTTTTTTTTTCAATATTTCGAATTACATATAGGGAAGCACAATGCCGCAAAAGTCGCGGTGCTTCGATGTATTCCAAGGTCACGGGTCATTTGAAACCATTTTTACCATGGCTGCACCGGCCGTTGTCATGGCAATGGCGGCCATTTTGGATTTTTTAAAGGATATTGAGTACTTTCTAAACGGTCATTTACATAATTTTTGTTGCATAATCTGGAATACTGTTCTAATACTCTATGAGAAAAAAAATTAAGATTTTATTTCGGATGGGGCTTACGTAATGCACAATTTTGGTAATTGTTTTGCGCTAGAATTTGAAATTTAAAAAAAATGGTAAAAATAGCAAATGTTTAATTTATGAAACTTCTGCCTCATCTGAAGCAGAAAACGTTACCCACATATGATTTTCAACGAAATAAAAGTCAATATACATAGCCTTTAATTAAAATTCAGAAAGATTATTCTCGCTTATTCACGTGGCCAAAACAACAAATGCAAATGAATTCAATATATATATATTCTTTCAATGATGTTAGTGTATAGTTTCAAACAATCCTGTTATGTTATGAATGCATGTTGCAATTCGTAAGGACTTTTCCTAAGACGAAAGATCAACTACGATTGATAGATTCAGGGAAAAGACAGAGTACACGATTTCTTAAAGTGGTTTATGCATTACGTACATCATCTTTGTAGTCATTGAGTGTTTGATGTAAAAAACAAACGATTACGAACATCCCAAAACAATTTAAAAAAAAACAGCAGCAATGCAATTATGCGTTCTTTCACTGCATCAGTCGTACATGAACCAGAATTTAGCACAGAGTGCTCGCTATCGCTGACATTTTGAGAACCATTAACCCTCGCCTACCCTGGGGAGGGGGGAGGTGGTTATCCCCTGGAATTTCCGTTATTAAACATCCGATACCTATAATTTTAGCACCACAGGATAACTTAGGGTTTCTTCTTCTAGTGGTAACGAAAATAAGTACAAACATTCACTATGATGCAATAAGTTAAAGGGGCACTGGCACATTTTCACAATATACGAAATACTCTGATAGTCTAGGCCATTGGAAGAATAAAGATATAGTTTACACAAAACCAACTCCAAAACAGATTCAGCATTAATAAGAGGCTAAAGACATCCAGATAATCTGTAGGCTAACTTTTAAATTTGTCGTAATTTTAATCAACAAATATTACATGAATATTATAGTCTTGTACTCATTGAATTAATGACTTCTGAAAAATCTTGAGGGCGCACTATTTTTCAAATGTGCCAGAGTCTATTTAGGGAAAATATGAAAATACAGGGTGTAGGATGTCAAATTGATATTTTGCAATTTTTTACTGCCACTAAACCTCCACGTATAAACTAGTCATTTCCATCATCTACAGCCAAAATACGCGTGAAAATCAGATATTCACATAACTTTTTGGTAACAAATTATTCACTGTGTGTTTATGGAAACTGACAGTTTTGCTATGCATGTAAGCTTTTTGACGTCATCCTGACGTAACATTAGGCATGTTGGTAGTCATTGTTTATCAATAAAAACAGGGGAAATATCTATTGGTGCCAAAATCAAGCATCTGTGGCATTCTGATGTCACACTAGATATGTTGGTACTTCCTTGCCGAAGAGGATGTTGCCTCCGCCTCCCCTATCTATCACTTTGGGATCACACTGTACCCTACCTATACCCCGATGGATGCTCGTGTTTGCATGGGAAGGAGCGTGAAATGCCAATTGACAATTACATTAAATCATTTAGCACCACCCACAAAAAAGTAGGGGTGGTAACCCCGGGGTGGTAACCCACCGTAGACGAGGGTTAACGCCATGAACACTACTGATCATGATGTAATTAGCAAATTATATTTTTTCAGCATATCTTGGGGGTGCTTTCGGGGCGCACGCCCCCCCCCCCCCGGGTAAATGCCAAAACATGCATAATCAGTCCTTTTCGGCCAACTCGAGGCAAGGATTAGTTATTACTAACCCAGTCACCTCGAGTATTAACCCTTTAACCCTGGTAAAGTCTGTATAATTTATAACACATGTTTGCAGGTCAAAGTTAAAGGAGTTTTGTATAACAATAGAACATATGTGTGGAATATGTGCACCAGCAGGTGTATGCATTGTTTCCCGCCATATTGCCAAGGCGAAAAGCAACTTCCTGTTGTTTCACTCGGGGACTCAGACCCGCTATCCATGTGTAGAGGTCAGTGAACCAGTCTATATAACATCCTTGAATTGTTCTCACTTATATTTGTGACATCAATAGAATTAGATATGTTCGCGTCACATGTCCGTTACAGACCAGGTCCAGGTGTTTCATGCCATTGGTTTAACATTGACAAGGACAAATAAGAAAAACATAGTGTTTATAGTGTGAACTCTTAAATGACATACCCTTGCTGGAAATAAAATCATTTGGTTGAAAAGGCTACAACGTCGTTCGCTAACCGTTTGTATATAATTTAAAAAAAAATAAAAACCAGGTTTTTTTTTCAATATTTCGAATTACATATAGGGAAGCACAATGCCGCAAAAGTCGCGGTGCTTCGATGTATTCCAAGGTCACGGGTCATTTGAAACCATTTTTTACCATGGCTGCACCGGCCGTTGTCATGGCAATGGCGGCCATTTTGGATTTTTTAAAGGATATTGAGTACTTTCTAAACGGTCATTTACATAATTTTTGTTGCATAATCTGGAATACTGTTCTAATACTCTATGAGAAAAAAAATTAAGATTTTATTTCGGATGGGGCTTACGTAATGCACAATTTTGGTAATTGTTTTGCGCTAGAATTTGAAATTTAAAAAAAATGGTAAAAATAGCAAATGTTTAATTTATGAAACTTCTGCCTCATCTGAAGCAGAAAACGTTACCCACATATGATTTTCAACGAAATAAAAGTCAATATACATAGCCTTTAATTAAAATTCAGAAAGATTATTCTCGCTTATTCACGTGGCCAAAACAACAAATGCAAATGAATTCAATATATATATATTCTTTCAATGATGTTAGTGTATAGTTTCAAACAATCCTGTTATGTTATGAATGCATGTTGCAATTCGTAAGGACTTTTCCTAAGACGAAAGATCAACTACGATTGATAGATTCAGGGAAAAGACAGAGTACACGATTTCTTAAAGTGGTTTATGCATTACGTACATCATCTTTGTAGTCATTGAGTGTTTGATGTAAAAAACAAACGATTACGAACATCCCAAAACAATTTAAAAAAAAACAGCAGCAATGCAATTATGCGTTCTTTCACTGCATCAGTCGTACATGAACCAGAATTTAGCACAGAGTGCTCGCTATCGCTGACATTTTGAGAACCATTAACCCTCGCCTACCCTGGGGAGGGGGGAGGTGGTTATCCCCTGGAATTTCCGTTATTAAACATCCGATACCTATAATTTTAGCACCACAGGATAACTTAGGGTTTCTTCTTTCTAGTGGTAACGAAAATAAGTACAAACATTCACTATGATGCAATAAGTTAAAGGGGCACTGGCACATTTTCACAATATACGAAATACTCTGATAGTCTAGGCCATTGGAAGAATAAAGATATAGTTTACACAAAACCAACTCCAAAACAGATTCAGCATTAATAAGAGGCTAAAGACATCCAGATAATCTGTAGGCTAACTTTTAAATTTGTCGTAATTTTAATCAACAAATATTACATGAATATTATAGTCTTGTACTCATTGAATTAATGACTTCTGAAAAATCTTGAGGGCGCACTATTTTTCAAATGTGCCAGAGTCTATTTAGGGAAAATATGAAAATACAGGGTGTAGGATGTCAAATTGATATTTTGCAATTTTTTACTGCCACTAAACCTCCACGTATAAACTAGTCATTTCCATCATCTACAGCCAAAATACGCGTGAAAATCAGATATTCACATAACTTTTTGGTAACAAATTATTCACTGTGTGTTTATGGAAACTGACAGTTTTGCTATGCATGTAAGCTTTTTGACGTCATCCTGACGTAACATTAGGCATGTTGGTAGTCATTGTTTATCAATAAAAACAGGGGAAATATCTATTGGTGCCAAAATCAAGCATCTGTGGCATTCTGATGTCACACTAGATATGTTGGTACTTCCTTGCCGAAGAGGATGTTGCCTCCGCCTCCCCTATCTATCACTTTGGGATCACACTGTACCCTACCTATACCCCGATGGATGCTCGTGTTTGCATGGGAAGGAGCGTGAAATGCCAATTGACAATTACATTAAATCATTTAGCACCACCCACAAAAAAGTAGGGGTGGTAACCCCGGGGTGGTAACCCACCGTAGACGAGGGTTAACGCCATGAACACTACTGATCATGATGTAATTAGCAAATTATATTTTTTCAGCATATCTTGGGGGTGCTTTCGGGGCGCACGCCCCCCCCCCCCCGGGTAAATGCCAAAACATGCATAATCAGTCCTTTTCGGCTGTTAGAGGTTCTTCCACCCCGGAGGGCCTCAAAAAGCCAGGTCTTGATACGCCGGTGATCATGGTACGAAAAGTTCATAGGTGCATACGGATATATATTGACGATTTTCATGTTCTTGAAATGGGCCAATCAGAGAGAGTGTACAGATTAAGGTGGTTGGCCGTACTGGTGGCCATTTTCATTCACCCCACGTAACCTTATTCGGTAGATATAGGAAAGTAGCTTAGTAGCAGGGGACTGTAGAGAAAGAGTGTGCGCTTCCGGAATTGTGAATTTTCGCACACAAGTACTTTAGGCATTGATAATCCATAAAATTGATGGAAGCACTTGCCAACCCCCCGTAATGGTCCCCAGCTTAGGTTTCAAGGTTATACAGGGGTCAAAAATGTAAAATGTTCCGAATGTGTTAAAAAGCACACCATGGTGTTTGTCTGGTTACAAGGATTCCAAAAAGGTATAGTTTACACTATCTATGGCTTATAGTTCCGGAGTTACGGGGTAAAAACTGTAAAAATGGTGAAAAAGTCAATTTTGGTGTGTACATGGGTCAAAAGTTAAAAGTTGTTTTGATTCAGTTAATATGTGGTGCAAATTGTTTCCCTAGCCTAAATGATTGAAATTAGGAATAGTTTGCCTTATCTGTTATGCTTAGTTTTCACGTTATCCAACAAAATGGATCACAGGTCAATAGAATCCAATAGCTGGCAATAGCTGTTGACTTTATTCGCCATTTTGGTTAATACCCAGACACGTAAGATAGTCAAAACTATTCCTATATTTCATTCTATTAGCAAAACCAACAATTTGAACCACATTTTACAAAAATGGGAGCAACTTTTAATTGTTGACCCCTGTACAAACCAAAATTGACTTTTTTACCATTTTTATAGTTTTTACCACATAATTCCTAAACTATAAGTCACAGGTAGTATAAACTATACCTTTTTGGAATCGTTGTACCCAGACAGACATCATGTGGTGCTTTTCAACACAATCGGAACATTTTAAAAATGTTACCCCTGTGTAACCTTGAAATCCAAGCTGGGGGCCATGAAAGGAGTGTGGCAAGTGCTTCCATCATTTTTTTTTATTATCAATGTTTAAAGTACTTGTGTACCAAAATTCACAATTTTATCCAGATTTGCACACTCACATAAGATCTGTGCACTACAGTCCCCCACTATAGCTGATAACTCTTTCGGGAAACTTCTGAAATATTCCATATCACAATGACACTTAGATAACGTTTTTGGAAGTGAACTCAACTCAAAGTTTAATCAGATTGAGAAGATTTCTAAAAATTGTTTGTTTAGTTAAAATCATTAACAAAATCACAACGTTACATTTGGAACTCCCTATATCTTACCCCAATGTTTACGGAAACTTGATATTGGCAAATATGTAAAAATACCATACATTTGAAGTAAGTTGTCTTCCATTGTTTGTATATAAATATCACGGACAGGTGTTAATTTTCCGTGTGCTTTTAAATTATTCATCAATAGCCCTACAACATTTTGGGTTATTTTTGAATTACTTAAATATATTTATTAGATATGTTGCTATTGTTAAGTAATATATACAACTCACAGCAGGGTGCCACCGTATCGTTTTCTAATTTAACTCCCTGAGCCCTGAGGTCTACCACCTTTCTTACAGTATCTATGATTGGCTTATAACATCAGAATAACTAATCAAAATAGACCTTTTCTATACATCAAACTTTTCTTACCATGCAAGCTAGATATAAGGTTTGGCCAGAACTAATTTTGATATATTTCTGATGGATTTTCCGTATATCTAGCCATTATATTTCATTTAAACTTCTACTTTCATCTACTTTTCCGAGATGTGTCCAATCTGAAAACAGAATCCATGCATCCGTGAACACTTATTAAGCTTCTCCACAAGGATTTCTTCTCTGATTGGTAATCTTCTATTGCATGGGGATGTATTATTTATTACCACATGGGAAAAAAAGAATTGTGGATAGTCACAGCACCATAAAATAGTGTGTATGTGTTCCTATCATCGCTATTTGAAAACTAAAATCAAATATATGGGAACTTTCTTTCTTCGCTACAGTATGTGGTGAATAGCCGGGATTAGCACGTGTACAATAGCAATGGGCTGTAAACTGATGACTGCATGCTTTCAGTTTGAATAAAATGCTTGCTGTGTGTCACATCCTTGGTTTGAGAATGAAGCTTAACAGGAAAATAAATCAGGTCACTTTTTTCTCTTTTTTATAAAATCTAAAAACCCAAATTATTTTTAAATTTGTGGAAGTGAGTTCAGTAGGGTCCCATTTCATTATGTCTTGGAATTTTTTCTTGCCATTGTGTCCCTGAAATTTATACTAATGTACCAGATCTAATTTAGATTCGATCTTCGCACTCAGTGCGCGTCCCTAGAACGTAACATAATGCTCATTCAATGTAGTTGCGGTCTGCTTGTTTTTAACAATGGTAAACCAACCTAGATACCATGAAAATAATAATAACCCGGATATAACGGTAAATAAAACGTTCACCTGTCACAACATATAAATATTCAATTCATTTCTGCCCAAATACCGGTGTAGAAGTCATAGGCGGATTTAGGGGGGGGCGCCCCCGGCGTGCCCCCCCCCCCTATTTTTTGCAAACCAAAGGGCGCCGGGCGCCTTGTAGATGTAGAAAAATGCCTTTTGCCGCACAGGGCGCCGGGCGCCCAGTATATCTATGAAAAAGACCTTTTGTGGGCGCCTTTGCGACACAATTTGTAAAATTTTCCGGCTGCTGCGCTTGCCGGGTAACACATTTGTGTCTGCACTCAGGTTCGACTCTGTTTGAAATTATGACAGCCGGGGGGCCTCGTCTTTTTTGTTTGTTTGGGGCTCTGGGTGCTGTGAAAAAATAATATAATGCGTTCAGAATTTATAACCGAGTGAAACAAATTTGGTCTACGCCGGCGAGTGAATCGACCCGGAAAAGTTTAAAAGCGAATAGTGGACGGGCGCCCCCTATTGAGAATTCCTATCCGCCCCCTGGAAGTAATATTCCGGGCTAAAAATGAGCAGGTATCACCTGGAAGGAAAATTTATCTCAAGCGGGTGTTTCTAGTCAGAATTATGAGGAATAAGAAATGTTAGGTAACATGGCCGAATTCCTGACGCATCCTCATATCGAGGGGGTATTTCCGGGGGGGTCAAAAAAAATAGAAAAATCATATCTTATGGTACATTCATGCATAATAAATTTCCTGACTCATGTAATTACTTAAGAAGTAAGCTTATTCAGGTTTTAAAGTATAGTACTTGAAATGAGTAGGATACGAGGGTAAATAGTTTTAGGTGGGGTCACTAAACCCCCATTAAGAAATACAGTGAAAATTTCTTAAAATAATACAAAAATACCACAATGAAAGAGTAAGTAATTTGTTCAAAATCGCAGACAGTATTTCAGTGGATAGTAAAGCCGGTCCTGGTGGGAGGTCTGGTGAGGTGGCACAATGCATTATTTGGGGTGGCAAACATTGTTTCTAGTGACCAAGAAGTGCTTACTGCATTAATTAATATATCAAAAGGGGGGAGGGGGGGGGGGGGGGGGCCCTAAATAGGGGGGGGGGAGCTAAATAGTTCAGGCAAAAATTGTGGGATTCTAAGTACTCCTTTTTAAAAACACTGCGCCACCATGTCAACATCTTTTAGGCGATATCTTGTGGACTATTTGGACTTAGGAAGTAAAATTGGTGTCAAATAAAAGCTGTGAATTTCTGCATTGATATAATATAGGAAAAGCGGCAAAAGTGGTTAATTTTACAAACCCAAACCCAAATGACCCCTTGCTGACCACTGATCAAAAATCTGTGAACACTCTCATATGGGCCTTGGGTCAGGATGTGTTCTGACCAAGTCTAGTGATTATAGCAATTGATTTGTGGCATAAACAGCAAAAAGGAGGTTAGCGCGACATGACCTGTAATGACCCCTGCGTGACCGTTAACCGCAGTCTGTGAACATCTCATATGGACCTTGGGTCAGCGGTTCTTCTGACCAAGTCTAGTGATTATAGCAATTGATTTA
>JAMKCH010065260.1:0-51800 GCA_023653785.1 Ophioderma brevispina | reverse complement strand
CTACCTAATATTAAGTTTGTTTGGTATATTTCTGTTACAGAAGAATAGGGTTGCAACCATTTTGTTGTTTGCTCAGAATAACCAAACAAACTTTTTCAAAATAGTTTTAGGTCGTTATTCCTTATCTTACAATCTGACATTTGAAGATTGCAGTAAAAGAAGGTGTTAAATCCACTGCTGTGTCCTTGCTTTTTCAAAAAATAATCAGCATAAACAAGATTGATTAATTCCTCTATACCATTTCATTTTTTGGTTACTTGCTGAAAATAAGTGATAGTTGTTTTGCATCAAGAAATAAATCATCCATACAAAAAAAAATGCCATCAAAGACAGCTTAGTTGCTCTACTTTTCTTAAATGTACTCTTTAATTAATTGCAAACATTCCTTGACACAGGGGACCTACATTGTCACTTTAGGGAATTGTCCTCCCTCCACTCAATATCTGTCACGTTCTTCCCTTTACTATAGTACTCATCATACTAGCAAATTTGTAGTTCTTATGGAGGATTATTTGATTCTCTTCAGACCCTGAATATGTCGTGACTTTTTGGGTGAAAGGTGCACAGTAAAATGTGGAAATATGCTCAAATTAAATGGAACTGTATCAGCATTGTTATCAGGGTGACATTACATCTCTTAACCACTGTGGACCCTACGGTTAAAAGGTCATAGGTCAAAATGTCCAAAAAAAAAAAGAATGCTCTTGTAGTCATTTACTAAAATCAATTGGGTGACCCCTCATGACCTATGTTTAAAAGGTCCAAATTTCAAAAAGCAATCTTATAACCCCAGTATGTCCCTCATGTTTGTCACTGTAAATACTAATAAAAGTCAATTTGTGCCCCCTTTGTGACCTATTTTTTCAATGTCAAGTGTCAATATTAAGAAGATTTTCTTGTATCAATGTAATTACCAGCATTCATAAACACACTGGCATACAACACAACATTGTGCCAAGGAACTGTGTATCCACAATACATGTATTCCTTTTGTGAATTGAATTGTCTTGTTCCAACTTTAATGTATTCAGACTACCTTTTTCAACTACAAACTCAACATCCACACAGCCCATGCCCAAATCTTTTTGGTGATTTTTCGTAAGTTTGGTGCCAAAAATCCTTTGGTATTTTTATCCCCTAGCCTTAAAGCCACATGGCACATTGCCATGGTACTTTCAGAACTTTTCCGTCAGACTGGCATCAACAGCCGGGAATTTTCAAGTGCCTCTCCACAAAAATAGTTATTTGGATCAAACATGGACTGAACAATCAATTTAAAGTGCAGTTATACATCTAAAGGTCATAACACGAACAAGGTCAAATTCAGTCTCTCCTCATAGTACAAGAGATAGTGATTGGCCTTTATTCACAATAATCCATAGCCCATCTAATTTCCCTCTATAAGATATGACATGGATTTTGTTATGAACTTGGACATTATGTTTGCTGGGCAGGCGAGTGCATCTGTTTTATGGTGAGGTCAAAGGTCTTTGAGGTCATAAGCAAAGCAATTACATCAAGGCCAATTCTGAACACAATTGTTGTTTTGATTTGCATGTAGGACAAATTGCAATTGTTTGGCAAGGTGATGAAATAAAGGTGGAACCAAAAGTCATTCGGGTCATCAGTGATCAATGTTTTTGGAAAACTAAGGGTCATACATGAATCTCGTCAGTCAGTGGGGTTGCGATGTTAAGTAAAAAATGTTTGAGTACTAAATTGAGTAGAGGAGGTGTATGCATGCATGCTATTTAAAACTATTATGATGAGCATAGGTTCACAGTAACAAATAGTAACAAATCTAAACATTACTTTGGTTTTGCCTTAGATCTTACCTCAATCACAATTTAAACTAAGGCATTCAAAACTAAATCTATATTAAAATTTCCCTATTTGCGGGAGATGTGATTTAAAAGAATGAAACAACATTGAAAATAATGTTCAACATGGGGATTACACTGGCGTGCCATGTAACTATTAGGACACCATTCATTTCCTTTAATACCACACACATTATGTGGGGGTATACTGCTTGTCATGAAAAACTGCTATCTGCGTATTCAGATAGACATATCCACTAACTATCATCTTAACTATCACACATGATTGATTGATTGACTTAGTGTTATGTGTTTGTGTGATGGTGTGATAACATTGAATAATCCAAGTTGTGGATGTTAACACCATAAAATTGAAGTATACTTGGCCACAAATAAAATGTGTACTCGTTGGTTTAAATAGAACACATGAGTAGGTCTAGAGCTTAATAATGGAAAATGTTATACGGAGGTCTTGTTTTTCCTTGATAGAGGGATATCAAGGTATATCTCAGAGTTCAATACAATAGGGTATCCACACGCTGAGCGCAATGCTGTTCATTTACAGTGAAAGTCACACATTGACAAAACCAGAACTTATCCACGAAAAATGATGTTGTGTTAACCATACACTATTCTTAGGAGTATTCTGATTTGTTGCAGTATATTAATTAATCCTGCCAAGTAACCAATCAGAAATGAGCATATATGCTGATAGATGAGGCAGGTAAGTACCCAAGGAGTAAAATTGTTGAAAACAGGGACAATTTGAAGTTGAGTTATATGCCATTGTGTGAGCTATCAATGGTACTGCAAAAGGGTTTAAGGTGTTTGCGTCGCTCAGAGAACTTAGCACAGCTACTGCGCATGGGTATTTCAATGTTACCTTTGCGCCTTGCTTGAATCCGCGTATGGCGCACACGCAGATCCCGGAGAACTCGTTTGTTCGGCGCGTACAAGCGATGTTTTGAAAGCGCAAAAGACAGACTTCACCATGCCATTTATTTATGCCATAAAAAAAAAAAATGTTTGTGAGCCGAAAAAAAAAAGAGTCTTTAGTAAAAAGAAAAATCGCTAAATAACCGGTCAAACAAACGAAGAGACGGCGTTCCATTCAGGGCTTCGTTGTTGAAGTCCGACGCATCGTTGAAATATCAGAGATAGGCCTATAAATAATTAGACAAATATGGGAAGGATATGAAAAATATGGCACAAAACACTATAGAGAAAAATGGTCAACTTAGAACCCTTTCTTTTTTGTCCCAATTTAGCACCCTAAGCACTGCTAAGGTTCTATACCATAAAGGTTCTACGAGAAAAGTAAGGGTTGTGGTTTTTATTTGTTTACGATATTTTGAAAAGTTAAGCAATGTGAAAGGCAATGATAACGTTTGGTTTCTAAATCGGGGGTTCTTAACTATGTCGTGCCAAAAAAAATTTTTTGAATCCGTTTTTTCTGTTCTGCCAAAGAACCGCTGAAGGGTACTTTATTAACATACCTTTAAAGGTGCTGAGTTTAGATTACAAAGACACCATTTTTGGCCACAGACAGAACCCTTTTGGTTAGACAAAGAACCCCACAAAGAGTGGTTCTTCATTAGGGGCATAGGGGCCCGTTTACAAAGACTTACGATCAATTGATAAGTTTGATTATCGAGCGTTTTAAACTCGATCAAGCGTAAGTTTGAACTTGATGTAAACTTGATACAATCGATCGTAACTTTTTGTTGAAACGGCTACCTGGGAACGGTGCACAACAGATGAGGGGGTGTGCTCGGGGAAAACCCCAGGCCAGGTTGTGTTTTTTTCGGGAATGTTTTCGGACAGTTTAGTAGACCTCGCCGCCCTATGGAAGCTGCCACCTTTTTAACCCATGTGCATAAATTTTAAATTTTCCCCAAATTTTAAATAGTTAAACGAAAATTAGGAAAACGTTGACCCTTTGTTCTAATTTTACTCAAGTAAAATAAAATAAATAATTGAATAATAAATAAGCAAAGTTGAGTAATAATGCATATCTATAGATTTAGTACATTCATATACATTGAACCCAAACTCAGGACAAGTATATACGAAAATTAAATTAAAAAACTGTGAACAAACATGAACATTGTCCCCTGCATTTCAAGAGCTTATCGCACTTACATAATGCCAAAACCCCTTATAGGCCTATACCCTTTCTTGACAAGGGTATTTGTAAATGCTTAAAAATGAGTTAGAGAAGACCTTTATAGTCTATAAACCAGAACCAAGAAAAATAACAGATTTCAATTTTGGTATGGCTACAAGAGTAGCGTTGGACGTTAAGCGGAAAATGCTGCGTTAGATCGCGCCTTATCAGCGCGATGGTTACGCACCAAATGGAGCATATGCGTCTCGGATTTGAAAACGACCGTGCCAAAAAGTAATCCTGGCACCCTATTTTTATTACATTTTCATAAAAGATCTTATGAAAACCCTGAACATAAGTGAAAATTCCAAAAATTCATCGAATAGTTTTTTCGCATTGATAAGGCATAAGGTGGTGCAAATTTTTAATTTTCTCATAGACTACTGGTAGAACTTTGGGCGAAAACATACCCTTTTTTTTAAACCCTTCATAGCTCAAAAAAAGCGAGTACCGTACCCCCCCCCTAACATTAATTTTTTTCAAGATTAAAAAAAAAAAAAAAAAAAAAAAAAACAAATATGTTAATTTAAGCGAATTTCATCGATAGATTCTCTGACGACGAAATACCTTAAGTTTTGGGAAATAGAGAAGCCCCATGATAGCCCAGTTTAGTACCCATGATATCTCAGTTAGTACATCAAGACACTTGATGTAAAGAGGTCGTGTGCTAGGTGAATTAAGTGAATTCTAATAATTACTACTATGTTTGGTCATATATTGCTAATATTTAGTAATTATTTTGAACTGACATGCAAAGTATTAAGATCATGATATAGTTACAAACACTCTTGTGATTCCAAATTCAAGGTTGAGACCGAGGTTGAGATGTCAAATCGTATCAATTTATGTTTATTGAGGTCCTAACAATGACATTGTTCTACAATGACATTTTCCCCAACAGACCATCGATGAGACGACAGTCAAATGTCAAAAACCAGTTCTGGGAATGAGAATGAGTAGTCCAAGGAATTCAGCAGGCAGTTACCATGAAACATCTTCTTAACCTTCATTTCAGTCATCAAATCAATATTGCACCAGGACGGTGCAGAGACTAATAATGCCCATTTCAGAGTGTCATGCCACTTGTCGCTTTGATTGCTTTGATGATGATATTTGCTAGTCGGAGGAATAGTCACATAACCTGCTGCCTTGCCCAAACCAGCAGGGAGTTGACCGAGATTAAAGGCGGGAGCATTACCCACTGTGCGTTGGCCATGCAACATTTGGTCAAAATTGAAATGGTTGCAGTGTACAACAAGGTGGCCAGGACACTAGAATTGGCGTGTAAGTTTGCTTGAAATGTATGCTGAAAACATTTTTTTCCCCTAAAGCTGAAATGTATGTCAATCAGATAAGATAACAATATCAGTAAACTCATTTTTCACCAAATATCAGCTATTTCATTGGTGGCAATTTTGAGGAACGGAAAATTTAATGGAAGAAATTAGGGCAGGAACAGTGTGAAGCCTAAGAAAGAAAATAAAAATGCATGTTGCATTAAATCTTTACCAAGGATTTAGGTGAAAAAAAATTGCCTTATATTGGCCTCAGACCAACCTTGCAAAAAAATACTGAGTATTAAGTGTTGGCAGCATGATTGAAATCAGTCATTAGGAATTAAAATTTTATATAGGTAATTAATTTGTATTGATAACCAATCTAAAATTTAAAAAATGGACCGCGAGTGTCGCGTGCCGTCGCGGTTTGGAATGGGGCCAAGGTCACATGAGGTCACCAATGGTCACCCCCACCCTGCCCCCTCCTTTCCACCAAGTTACATCATCATAGCCCTTATGGAACTCGTACGGCATGCAATAAATAAGGGTTACATTTTGACCACGGATTACACAGATACACAGACATACGCCAGGAGTAATCCCTATGTGCCTTCTGCAATTCTGGCATACAACAAAAATATGGCTTACCATATTTGTTTTGAGAAAATAATTTCAAAATGTACATTCTGCTCCAAAATTTAATGATTTACCACATAACGCTATGGGAAACTGGAAACACAATGCTAACTTCTCCAAAAACCAAAAAATATAACAAAAGGAGCTGCGGAAATGAGTGAAATATTCTGAGTTTTCACATATGTTTAGGTCCAACTTAAAGGGATAACCATTTTACTTTCACAAAAATCACAGATTTAAAGGGAATTTTTAACAGGAATTTGGCATGAACTTACGTCTTCCCCTGACAGGCCGCATGACAACAGATCAGGACATACAGCAAAACAAAATTGCGTGTGAAAGATTTGATGCATGGTTAACAGGCATTTCTTTGACACATATATTATAGCGTGTTACTAAATAAAGCTCGCTGTACTGCTGTATTCAGTGGCGGATCTAGAAGCAGGCACCGTATTCACAAAGCACACTTAAGGGGACAGGAGATTTTTTTGAGGATAAGAATTTCTCTCAATTTGCACTTGATCATTTGTAGAACACCTTTGGAAGGTTAAAGACACTATCAGTGATTTATCCGAAAGAATCAAAATATTTGAAATTTGCAGGATAAACCTGTAGAATTCTCATAAGTTAATATTTCCAACTGAAGAATTGACAGAAAAGGAAGAAAACGGCAGTGTTCAAAGATACGAATCTCTATTCAATTACGTGTTGTAGTAAGTGTCCGTACGAACACTAATGACAAAAATATCTGATTTTGTCCTTATTAGGTTGCTTTTGGTCCTATCATTTGTAGGGTATGTTAGAGATACCTATACTTGTTACAGACATGCAAAATCTGTTGTTTTTTTTTATTTTCTGATTTAACAAATCACTGATAGTGCCTTTAATTGGGCAAACAAGTAAAAAAGAAAACCAAAAACTTTGTTTTGAACTTGCATGCTATTGTAATCGTCCCCATAGAAAAGCATGCTTTGATTTTCGTGTGCATGACAGAAAGTCCAAAATCATCATCTTAATGATCTTATTACATAATGACGGCATATTTGGCCTATTCACTTCAGGTGTGATCTATTACAATGGCAAGCATTCTAAATATGCAAAAAACATGGGTTCAAAAAATTGGGGGTGCTTCTTTCTGGAAATGTCTCTTTAATTCTAAAATAGGGTTTCCTTAAATTATGGGAAAACACTTTCAAAGTGAATCCTCAAATTTTGCTCTAGCTATGCTTTGTTTACTTGAAGCATATTTTAAAAGTATAAAATGCTTCTTAAAAATCATTTTTATTCTATCTTAAAGGTGCAACGAGAGATTTCACATATCAGGTGTCTCTAAAAAAATCGAAGTACTGATTTTTGCTCTGATGTAAGGCTTTCCATTAAAAATATCCCCCTCTGAAAGGATTAGGCTGAGAAATGTTTCTTTGGTACAAAATTGTTAAATTTCTAATTTCGTATAGGAGCAAATACGAAATTCAGCCTATGCTTTACATTGAAATATAAGAAAATCAAAATAGCTTTTCTCTCTTTTAAGACATTTCTGTAGCGAAATACAAGGTAAGAAATCTATTGAGTGTCTAATCTATATGAAATTACTATTATGACACAATATTTGGCTGCCTCAAAATCTCTCGTTGCACCTTTAATGTGAGGATTTACCTATATGAAGCTAGTCAACTACAAATTGGTTTAGGAAGGAGGGAGGGAGATCTGCACACTTTTATTGTGCATGTTACAAATTTGCGTACAACACACAGGGATTAGCACACTCGGTGGACTTGAATAAATGTTGCTCGTGAATTTGTGTCGTTTGAAACAGCAAACAAATAATGCTCTCTCACATCCGAGTTTGCAAAAATCGGCTTGCGCACACGTCCTTAGTAACCAAATCATGATGCCAACACTTAACCTTCCCTCTATTTTGGCGCAAAAAAGGCTTTATTTATTTTGAACTAAGTACTATTTTTGAAAGATGGCTTGAAAAAAAAACATTATAAAAGAAGTTGTGTTTACTAAAAATGTAGGGAAAAGTCTTTGGTGATGGGTGAGCAACACACGTATGTTAATGAGTATCCTAACCGCCTAACTATTTTTTCCATACTCTTAACATATCAGCTCAACTATTCCCAATAATTTTACATGCTACTACCAATTCTTGTTATACGAACCATGTTGCCATTTTTTTCCTTGCACATGTTATAATTCTTGAGGAGACTTAATTTTTACATGACGTGGCTGAGTAATTTTCACATATGGATCTCAATGAATTGTAAGAACATCAACTTTCTTAGCGCCTTTGCTTTCTTTAAAATGATCTTAATGCAGTTGTGTGTTTAAATATGGTTTAAACCATGAGTTATTTTCTCTCCTGTTACCGTACTAGCTTGCACTCACCTTATTTTCCCATCTAATGAACTCCCTACTTTCCCTTAAATTGCCTACTTCCTTATTTTCCCCATAACATTTACTCCTGTATTCTCCCATACGTGCACACCCATATATATTCCCTTAACATTTTTTACCCCCATATGTTCCCATAACACCTTCACTGCATATTTTCGAGAAAGTTTAAATGGTAAGAAATAAAGAGTGAGCAATCTGTCGTTAAGAGGATACACAATTCATGCATGCATGATAGATTAGCTGCACCACTGAAAACAATACAATGGAATATGAAAGGTCATCCAATAATACAAGTTTTAATAATAATCAACCAAATATAAGTAGGGACCTGAATCGTTGCCATATAGGCCTACAAGGTCATTCTTTGTATGTTTAGTAGCGCCCTCTATATGTCAATTTCTCATAGAGACATGTGTTAAACTAGATTTCGGGAGAAAAGTCATATTTGCCCACCCATGAAATTTCGGCAATTTAGTCAGTGGAATAAATAATCCAAATTAGTTCTCAAAAGGTATGGCCATGATATTTTTTTGTTTTATTCTCAGTTTATCTTAAGTGGACTCTCAAAAAGCTGTGTTGGTCAATTACTGTGACCTGGCATCCAATTCCCCTCTGTTGAAGCGCATGCTAAAACATGTATCATGTCTGACCCTTCATCATGATATTTAGTTTAGGCAGGTGAAAATAAACTGAGTTCCATATTTTGTGGTCAGATTGTCACGTCCCGGTCACGTCAACCAAATACATTCAATGAATCGTCCATCTCACAGTATATTCAGGATTTCTTAATTGATAAAAACATTCTTTCTAGCCAACAAGCAAATCCATGACTTAAGGGGTGACGTGTTAGTGAAACTAATCGATAAAAGTTCCAGATTCCCAATATGGTATTTACAATGGTGCTGATTAAGAATTTGAAATCAACAAAGGGGGGTCACCGACTTTGTTTTGAACTATAGCCAAAACAAAAAAAGTATGTTGTCACTGTTTAAACCACTCAAGTCTATGGGAAAAGTCCAAATTTGACGTTTGGACGCCTACAAAATAAAAACCTCTCGAAAAATTTTGTTAATTTATAAACATGTCGGAGTCCCGATGGCGTTCTTCAAAATTTTGAAATAAAAAATGGGGGTCACCGGCTACTGATTTCCATTAAATGCCTAAAAAAAAACAACTGAAATTTTAGTCTTTTTAACCAATTTGGGCCGCCTTGTTGGGCCGCAAAGAACGTTTGCATCATCATTCGGTACGCAAATTAAGCAGGAACGCGGCATAGAGGATGCGCGCCTGAAAGTGGGCGTAGAGGACTCGTGATTGGACGTGATTTGCTTTTGTTTAATTCTCGCGCGAATAAATGCAAAACAAAATGCACAGAGATCCACGGTGTCTGCGCGTGGAACTTTCGCACCTCAAAATGCAAAGTCTGTTCTTTTGACCGTGACAGTGGGTGCTAAAGTGCATGCTCAAAGCTCAAAAACAGCTTGCGCGTAAACAGATCACCACGTTCAACACCCTTTTAAATAGAATGAAATCCATTTTTCAATTTAATTATTATGAAAAACGGGAGGAAGGAAACCAAAAAATGTCGTCCAAAACTTTGAGACAACAAAAATACTAACCAATCTTGAGACTATTATAACAGCTAAATAGGGCTGAAAGACAGTTTGGTAATCATCCCTGAGAAAAAATTGTCAGATTCCACTGAGTCCATGAAAAAGTAATCAGTCAGCATGAGTCAAGGGCCTTGACTCGATTTCTCAGAGTGCTCCCAAGATTTTTTATATATAGATTGAAGCAGAAGCTTGGCCTCATGCGTGATTCAGCAGAATCTTTATACTATAAACTCGAAGGCTCAATGATGGGTGCGGGGATCAAGAATTTGATACTAAATGCAGAGTATGTATTAACACATGATTCAAACTAATTTCACTGTTCCTTGCTTGTATTAAATTAAGCCAAACTTCATCCGGTCTCAAACCATTGCGCAGTCCCTGTCCCTAGTAATGGTCAGAAAGATTATCCCCACTAGACCACAGGGACAACTTTGTGTGAATTCTATATGAAATGACCCTGTTGGTGTAGTTTTTTTTCAAGTGGCTGTAATATTATATAAAATTATATTGTAGGAGTTGGCCAAATTTGCAGTGATTGAACAAAACTATATACTATAGGCTGAACTCAATAATAATGCAGGGATCAAGTTTATCAATGATTCCTGAAATTTTTTTCAACAAATCCCAAGATAGTGGCCGTCACACATACTAATTCACTATGTTCCCAGTGTCACTGGTGAAATCAGGTGAGCTCAAAATCAATGTCCTTCATGTAGACATCACACCTTGTAATAAAATTCCTCTTGTTTTCCCATTACCAACTTATTATTAGAGCAGGTAAATACATAATACATTCATCTTCTATTTTTATTTATAACCATTGTCTGATACCCAATACTTCTCAAATTACATGTCATTTTCCCATTCTGTAAATAGCCATGGGTTTTGTCATTGGTCAGTCTGTTTTAACCAAATCCAAATAATGAGTTCTAACTTAGTCATCAAGGCTGATTTTGATACTATCATCAATTGATGTATCTCCGGATTGATTTATTCTACAGTTTTTGCTTTCCAGTATTAAGGTATACTGTATCTGATTGATGTGGCTGTCGTTTGATTGATTTTAATCTTGTAAGATAGTATTTTAATTCTGGTTGTTCATAAACAGCTCCCCCTTTCTCCTTCACGCTGCCCCTCGCTCTGTTTGTCTCTCTCTTCCCTTCCTCTCCCTCTCTTCCTCTCTCTCCTCTCTCCCTCTACCCCTTCTCTCCTCTCTCTCTCTTTCATTATATGACTACCAATTACTGTTTGGGGACAAATGCTACAGCTCTTTTTAATACTTATTGAGTTTCAAGGTGTGATCCAGTGGATATGACGTCATCGACTCATGATCTGAAGGTCATAGGTTTGAGTCCCACTGCAGTCAAATGAAAGTGCACTGTGGCGTAAGCGCACTTTACCCCCCTTGCCTCTCTCTCACGCAGGAGTGAAATGGGAAGCTTGTTAAGGGGAATATCACAATCTAAGTGCTGATAAGGCTGTGCGCTATTATTTGCCTGCAGCACATATACTGACAATAATCCTGAGGGCAGCATAAATCATAGTGGTCAAGGCACGTGTATCCTTGTCGGTACAAACGTAGTATAAATCACATGATATTATTAATTATGAAGTTGTATGTCCGGGAGTTATCTACACAGTTACTTACAATTCTGCGACAAGAGTTACATTACTTATATTAGGCCTGAAGTTGATGTGAATATCTACCTGAGTATTTTAAAGAAAGACTGGCACATTGAAAAATAGTACGCCCTAAAGATTTTTCAAATTTGATATCTTGCATGATTCAAACCTTTTATATATCATATTTTGTGAAAATGTGTCAGTGCTGCTTTAAAATTACAGCAGCATTGCAACGCATACAGTCCTTTTGAGTCACAGCAATGTGATTTGAATGCAAGCAGCATGATTCACGTTTCAACTTTATCTAATTTAATAGTCTAAAGATTAGGGATACTCTGAAAAGAATTCCTGACAGCGTAAAACTTCCTCAGAATTTCTATAGTTCATAAGCTGTACTCATTGTGTCTTTGGGATTTGACATTCGGCTTCCATTTCTGGCTATTTTACGTTTTTTGAAAGCCAAACTGTCTGAACTCACTGGAGTTCTGGATGTTGGATGGGTACCCCCTGGGGTACCCATGCTCATGACTGAAAAGACTCCGGCTAGGGTATGAATTGGCTGACCAATAATCATGATTGCTTTACAGGTATCATACCCAGGGCCAACATGGATTCTTCAATTGTCCAAACTATTATGTTTTGGTAACCATTTATAAAAATAACAATGTAGTATAAAATGGATGGGCACTAAAAATCCTATGTGGGTACATTTTTACTTGAAACTGGTCCTTTTGGGGAGTCTTTTTCGACATTCAAACTCTCTGCAATTAAGAATAGATACCCCCACACCAACCTTTAGACCTATTGATCGAATTGAAATACCTGGAACACTAGACAGCTGGTGCTTTTTACAGTAGAGTCATATTTTCATAACGGAGCAACATTTGTTTCCTCTGCATACATGATTTTCACCATTACTGAACAAAATACTGGCCTTTTTCTATCTTGGGAGTTACCAGTAGCGTAACCATGGTTACTTACTAATTGTTGTGTGTGACATTTGTCATTTTTATACACAACGTGAATAATGCCTTTTGATTCAAGAGCATTTGTAGTGCGTCCTTATCTATTGACTTATCTCAGAGACATTGTGTTTTTATCTTCGGGGAGTATTTCTCCTTAATGGTTTGTGATAAATACTCTTTTCCTCATGTGGTACTAAGCGGCGAGAACATCAGGTGTCATGAATTTTTGTTGCCTGTCATTTAATATGCTTTTAAATATTTTAGTGAATTTAACAAAATGAGTGTGGGCTTGTTTCAATAGCATCTATAGTAACTCTGAGATGATGTTAGTGTACAACATCTTATCTTACTCTTCAATGAGGAGTTCTGAATGAATTGTTTTCGTACGCAAGTGGCATTTGAAGTTCCTTCATTCAATGAAAAACTAACTGGGAGATGCATGCCACATCAAATTATATATATTGAACAATTGTAAAGGGCCTTGGCCAATCGCTAATATCCTGGTCCCCATAACCCCAGATGTTAGTTAGAATGGTCAAACTTTGGTGTCAGAAGACGGGCCCCTGTATCCGCCAATGCTCTCTTTCTAGCTCGCTCGCTCTCTCTCCCTTCATCCCTCTCTCTCACTTTCTCTCCCCTTCTGACTTTTGTCACAACCGCAAGGGCTGAACTTTTATTTTTTTACGGGCCCCCAAGGACCCCGGGCCCCCAAGGACCCCGGGCCCGGGGTCAATTACCCCCTTTGACCCCCCTCTCGGCGGTACTGATCATACCAGGGCCAACCATGATTCGGGGGGGGGGTAGGATACGACCTGCTCGATTTGGGCATTGGGGATTTCCAAACGGTAATTTGGAGAACTGTTACGTGCATTTACTATGGCAGTCTCTGTCTCAGTGACATTACAAAATCAACTCATAAACCTTCGTTCAAAAGATCTTACTTATATCATGATAATTTAGGGAAAAATTATTACTGTCAAAATCCGTGGAGGTTAGTGGATTAACCTCGCTGCAAAACAGTGTAATTTTCAATAACGGTCATTTAAGATTTAAATATTCATGACCAGGCCTAGTCTTTAGTCAAGTCTGTGTGTAACCGTTCGATATGCGTAAGAGCGCCCTCCTACGGTAAGTCTTTGACAAAGACTAGCACCCGGAAGTTGATGTTGTTTTTAATTTGCTGTTAGGTTGGCATGTCCTACCCCCCCTGCCATGATTCATTAAATCTGTACAAAATATTATGTTTGTTAACATATAGAAATAAGATTGTACTAATGGATAGATTGAAGATGGATTGCACTGAAAAAATCCTATTAGGGTAATATTTTTACTTGAAACTGGTCCTTTTGGGGAGTCATTTTCACATTCAGAACTCTCTGGAATAAGAATAGATACCCAACAAAACCTTTAGACCTATTGATCTGAATTGAAATACCTGGGAACAAAGACAGCTGGTGCTTTTACAGTAGAGGTCATATTTTCATAAGGGAGAAACCATTGTTTGCCTTCTGCATACATGGATTTACACCATTACTGAACAAAATATTGCCTTTTCTATCTTGGGAGTTACCATGGTTACTTGATATTGTTTTGTGTGATATTTGTCATTTTTATACACAACGTGATAATATCCATTTGTAGTGCGTCCTTATCTATTGACTTATCTCAGAGACATTGTGTTTTTATCTTCGGGGAGTATTTCTTCTTATATGGTTGTGTAAATACTCTTTTTTTCATGTGGTTAGAGCGGAGAGACATCAGGTGCATGAATTTTTGTTGCCTGTAAATTGCACTATTCTTTATCAAATATTTTATTGATTTAGAGAAAATGATTGTGCTGTCAATAGCATCTATAGTAACTCTGAGATGATGTGAGTGTACATCTTATCTTACTTCAATGAGGATTCTTATTTAAGTGTTTCTTACAGCAAAGTGGCATTTGAAGTTCCTTCATTCAAATGAAGAAACAGAACTGGGAGATGCATGCCACATCAATTATATATTGTGACAAGTGTTTCTTAAAGGGCTGTGGCCCAATTGCTAATAGCCTGGTCCCCAGAACCCCATATTTTATTGGAAGTGGTCAAACTTTTGGTGTCAGAAGAAAGCTACTATTTTTCTCATTTACCCTGTGAAATCTTAGGTCTAAAGGATATTTAATTTGGAAGTTAGGAGCAAAAATGTATGCCATTTTGGTTGACCAATATTAATTTTACACATGCAGCGCTCTATGGGGCTCACAAAATCATGTTTCTAGCTCTCACATTAGAAGAAATTGAAATATCGGGTGCAAAACTTCACATATGGGGTTTTGGGGTGAAGGCCATTCGATCAAGATGAACTTTATATGTATACTTAAATTGGGCCATCCCCCTTTAAGTACAGCATTTCCTTTAATTCGATATTGATTGACGAATTGATAGGCAGTAGGAAACTATGTACAAAATTGCTAGAATCCACAGATAAAATTTGACTGACTCACCATATTGAATTTGTTGCCTTATTTGTACAATGAGTCACATGCAATAATGAAACATGTACCATGTTTAAAAAAAGTTTCACAGACCTCAATATTGTCAAAATGTTCGCTTGTGTGTTTTGCAAAGCTTTTAGGGAGACACCAGTCCTAAATTGTGTATATGTGTGTTAAGGCTTTAGTTTTCTCAAGTGTCACCTGATTGGGAAGTTCAAGTCTAATTGCCACCAAACATGGGTCATAGGTACAACTTGGAAAACCTCTGCCATGTGTTAATGAGGTCAATGTCACAGAGGTCGAATGTCATCTAAGGTCAAGTAGGGTGGTCTGTTAACTTTTTGGGAGTTTGGAATCCAAATGCCACCAAACTTGTCACAGATGCCAGCTTTGGAACATCCATCTGTTAAATTAATGGGCAAATAACATAACTGAGTTTCAAAGGTCATCTGAGTTTAAGTGGAGTGGTGTGGTCAGTTAATATTGTGAATCAAACTGGGTTATGAATGCAGCTTTGGAACTCCACATGTTGATGAGGTCAAAGGTATCTGGTTTAACTACAAACATTAGAGACCCAAAAAAGCAACACTTGTGCTTTGAGGGATCCCGTGGCAATTTGAGTCTCGTTTTGATATTGCCTTGTTCTGCATTTCTCTTACCCTGTCTAGGAATCAATTACGCTAAAAGAACTCAAAGCTTTGACAGTAAGCATTGTTGAGTGATATTTGTCCCATAGGAAATGCTGTGTGTGCCAAACACATGATCATAGCAGCAGTTCAATAAGTAACCTTTGATGATAACCATCATATATTAATAAACTTTCTCTAAACAGTGTCTAAGTCTTACACCATGATGCATTGTCAAAATTAATGTAGCTATGAATGTGCGCTCTTCAATAGTGTTCACAAATCCGCAAAAATATACTGGGAAAATAATCTTTGTAATAGCTTGTAATGGGCTCAGTTGTGTGAGCTTACCCTATACCTGCCTATTTATCATCATTTAAGCATAATTTTGATTGGTTACTTGGAAGGTAATATCATGTAATTAGCAAATCAGAGAGCTTGTAAGGACAGTTGTATGGTTGACATAGAGATATAGCTAAGTACTCTTTTGATTGGTTCCTCAGGGAGCCATCTTATGTTATGTTCTGTAATGAGTCAATCAGATGGACTGTTTCATAAGTGGTTCTCTGGGGCTATAGACCCTGTCAGTCACAATGAGGTAATATGTTTGATATTATAACTTCAGTTTTGGATATCTTCTAATGGTGCATTTTAATGTTAAGAGCAAATATGTCAGATGGAGGCGATCAAGCAAACCGAGTTGGAGGTCGCTAACAAGTTTTTGAGATGTGGTCCAAAATAGGTACAAGGGTGAAAATATGCAAGTGTTAGATTTATCTTTTGTCTATTACATGGTTAATTTTTGTTTAATTCAAATGATTAGGGGTCAAAATGGTGATTTTTCAAAGTAAAGTTTATTTATTCAATTATATGTGCAAACTTTAGACCATATTTCCTGTGTTTCTTTGTTTTCGAGGTGTTGTCATTCAAAATATCTTGGAATTTGTGTGTACTATTGCTATGGGTTTCACTAAATAAAAGACTAAAATAATGCTCTTTGAGAAAATACCAAAAAAATGAAAATTGATTTTGATCACAATGCCGTATTTCTTGCAGAGTAAATCAAATATGCACCTAAGGGGGATGCACATATGTGTAGCCATATGGGTCAGTTGATGGAAAAATGTTAACTTTTTTTAGGGTGAGTTAAGGGGATGAGGCTGTGGATTACACATTGCTGTTTTAAATTAAATTTAATAGTGACCCATCTCTGCGACCTATGGTTGTCGGGGCAATGGACAAAACAGGGTCAAATTTTCAAAAGCCTTATGATGCAGATAGCTATACTATAGCAATGATCGCTCTAATAAATAATTCATAGTCAACAGGAACCCAATTACTACAAGGGTTTTAGGGTCCAGTTAGGTCAAACTTAAAATATACTCAAATTTTACAGCAAAAAAAAAAAAAAAAAAAAATTTAGGGAGACACCAGTCCTAAATTGTGTATATGTGTGTTAAGGCTTTAGTTTTCTCAAGTGTCACCTGATTGGGAAGTTCAAGTCTAATTGCCACCAAACATGGGTCATAGGTACAACTTGGAAAGCCTCTGCCATGTGTTAATGAGGTCAAATGTCACAGAGGTTGAATGTCATCTAAGGTCAAGTAGGGTGGTCTGTTAACTTTTTGGGAGTTTGGAATCCAAATGCCACCAAACTTTGGTCACAGATGCAGCTTTGGAACATCCATATGTTAAATAAGGTCAAAGATCACATACTGAGTTCAAAGGTAATCTGAGGTTAAGTTGTAAGTGGTGTGGTCAGTTAATATTGTGATCAAACTTGGGTTATGAATGCAGCTTTGGAACCTCCACATGTTGATGAGGTCAAAGGTCATCTGAGTTTAACTACAAACATTTAGAGACCACAAAAAAGCAACACTTGTGCTTTGAGGACTCCCTTGAATTTGAGTCTCGTTTTGATATTTGCCCTTTGTTCTGCATTTCTCTTACCCTGTATAGGAATCACATTACGCTAAAAGAACTGCTAAAAGCTTTGACAGTAAGCATTGTTGAGTGATATTTGTCCCATAGGAAATGCTGTGTGTGCAACACGTGAACTAGCAGCAGTCAATAAGTAACCTTTGATGATAACATCATATATTAATAAACTTTTATAACAGTGGCATAAGTCTACACCATGATGCATTCAAAATATATAGTAATGAATGTGTGCTCTCTCAACAGTGTTCACAAATCCTGCAAAATATACTGTGGAAAATAATCTTTGCAATAGCTTATAATGGGCTCAGTTGCGTGAGCTAACCCTATACCTGCCTATTTATTATCATTATTTATTAAAGCATAATTTTGATTGGTTACTTGAAAAGTAGTGTCATGTAATTAGCAAATCAGAGAGCTTGTAAGGACAGTTGCATGGTTAACATAGAGATATAGCTAAGTACTCTTTTGATTGGTTCCTCAGAGAGCCATCTTATGTTATGTTCTGTAATGAGCCAATCAGATGGACTGTTTCATAAGTGGTTCTCTTGGGCTATAGAGCCTGTCAGTCACAATGAGGTAATATGTTTGATATTATAACTTCAGTTTTGGATATCTTCTAATGGTGCATTTTAATGTTAAGAGCAAATATGTCAGATGGAGGCGATCAAGCAAACCGAGTTGGAGGTCGCTAACAAGTTTTTGAGATGTGGTCCAAAATAGGTACAAGGGTGAAAATATGAAAGTGTTAGATTTATCTTTTGTCTATTACATGGTTAATTTTTGTTTAATTCAAATGATTAGGGGTCAAAATGGTGATTTTTCAAAGTAAAGTTTATTTATTCAATTGTATGTGCAAACTTTAGACCATATTTTCTGTGTTTCTTTGTTTTTGAGGTGTTGTCATTCAAAATATCTTGGAATTTGTGTGTACTATTCCTATGGGTTTCACTAAATAAAAGACTAAAATAATGCTCTTTGAGAAAATACCAAAAAAATGAAAATTGATTTTGATCACAATGCCGTATTTCTTGCAGAGTAAATCAAATATGCACCTAAGGGGGATGCACATATGTGTAGCCATATGGGTCAGTTGATGGAAAAATGTTAACTTTTTTTAGGGTGAGTTAAGGGGATGAGGCTGTGGATTACACATTGCTGTTTTAAATTAAATTTAATAGTGACCCATCTCTGCGACCTATGGTTGTCGGGGCAATGGACAAAACAGGGTCAAATTTTCAAAAGCCTTATGATGCAGATAGCTATACTATAGCAATGATCGTTCTAATAAATAATTCATAGTCAACAGGAACCCAATTACTACAAGGGTTTTAGGGTCCAGTTAGGTCAAACTTAAAATATACTCAAATTTTACAGCAGCTATACCATCATGTTCTTGGGTAAAAAGGTTGATATCCTACTCTCTGGCCTAAGTATTCGGTCAAAGGACAAAACAGATTGAAACTTGAAAAACATACTCAAATTGCCTCAAAAAAACTAAATTTCATGAGGGCTATTTGTCTTCAGGAAATAAGGCTCACTCTTCTCTCTGACCTATTTATAGGGGTCAAAAAGTCAAAATAGGTGAAACTTGAAACATACTCAAACTGTCTCAAGACAGGTTCCAGAAAAGGAAGACAGTTGGCGGATTATTTCCTCTCTCTCTTGCTCTCTCTCTCTCTCCCCTCTTATGCTCGCTCTCTCTTTCTCGATTGAGGCATGATCAAAGGAGCATTATTTCCTTCACTAAATGCAATGTCAGATGGCAAATTCTGGGAAACATCTATATTTATTATTTTAAACATTAGTACAACTGTATGAGCCAATAGACACAGAAAAGGTAAAAGTAATCTATTCTGTCGGTTGCAGTTGTTGAATTGACACACACACTCCCTGCAACTGGCATGAAACTTATTTTGGACCGTCTATGGAGTGCTGGAAGTTTTCTCATATTTAATCAATTTTTGATCTGATCTCAAGATATATACAGCAGCAGGATATAATTTTTGATGATAATATGTAAAAAGAAAGTATTTCATTGAGTAATTTTGCTGCAAAGCATGATTTGTTGACTTCATCATTCACTCCAAAGGTAATCTTTCACTCCAGGGAGTAACTTGGAAGAGCCGTAATTGACTAATCAGGCAGCAGAATTCCAATTTGTGACATCACACTGACTGACAGAATTTGGAAATACTTACACTGTGGATACACAAACTTTTCATAATACATTAGATCAATATTTTAGATCACACTGGTTAATTTTTTTTGATACAGTTCAAAGTTATGTTTTTCACACATCAAAATTCAAACTAAAATATCGCATGAGTGAAATAGATAAGGAACAATGTCTCCAGCAATGTTTTGTTCTTCTTTTAATCCAAGTTTCCACAGGCAAAGGTGCAAAGCAAAAAGGAGTCCAGTACATACCTCGCCAAGTCACAGTCACTTATTCCAACGCTTCCGATCACAGTCAGAGCCGAAGGATTTGGATGAAGTTAATCGTTCAGAAAAGACAAATGTGACATGCACAAAAGAGGCTCATGTTGAAAAAGGGCTGTACACAAAGAAATCCAGAAGTAAAAGCAAAAGTCGTCATCATTATCGTTCTTCGTTAAAGCCAGGTCAAATCTTGCAACGCCTAAGATCAAAATCAGATCCAAAAGACATTAGCAAGTCAGAAAAGGAGACAACTGTAGAAAAAGATGTAGACACTAAAAAAGGTGAAAAGGGTGGTGTCTACCACATCAAGGAAGCCGATGGGACTTCTAAGAAATTGAAAGTTAAAGAGGTGGATGGATTTGTAATGGTGTGTCCTCAAAGAGAAAAGACTGGTGGACATAACGTGACTCATCGGAGATCAATGTCTGATCCCATCAAATTGACAACTCTGAATTCTGTAGCTAAGGCTAAAAATAATGCTTCGAAGGCAGACAGATCTTTGACTGAACGGAATAACATCAGCAACACAAAGGTACAACAAAGAAGAGATGATCTTGTCAATGGGAATACAAATGTAGAACACGATACCACACATAACATCCACACTGATATGTTCAACTTAGCACAGTTACATCAGAAACGTCTGGACATGGTAAAAAGGGAAATGAACAAAAGATCTAATCCTCGGTCACCGGTTTTGGTGAAGAAAAAAGACCGAGATGACCGACGCCATCAGCGTTTGGAACGAGCAAGAGCACAATCTGAGCCTCCTGAATTAGAGTCTGTTCAAAATCAAAGAAAATCAGCCAAAAAGGGCAGAAAAAATGGCTTGGGTCAAAAACTATCTCATGAAACAGACATTGCATCAAGAAAAGTCCGGTTTTGTGAAATGCACGGCTGTGATGTCATCATAATTGAGAAATGAAGGAGACAAGAGCAAGACGGAGGCCCATTTGCGGGAGAAACAAAGTCAACGAGTTAGTCAACAGAGTAGTGGCCTTATGGAACCAGCACAGCAGAGAGGAGAATCTCACTTCCTTGCAAGAGAAGCTCCTAGCATTGTCATCAGAGAATCTTCAAGAAAACTAAGTGAGATAATTCGTTGCAGACTTCCAAAGAGACCACCAAGCCTATCTATTCCACCAAGTGGGTTGGTTAATTGTATTTTGCATCCAGCACTGACCATTTATAAGGATTTTAGCCCTGCCTTTGGTGAAATGCCATCTTGGAAGCTGCCTCTTTCTGGATTCAGTCCCAATCACGGATTTTCATGTAACATATTTGCCTTGATGATGTAATTTTGATTGCTGATATGCATATACTTTTCTTAGTAATTTGCACACTCATATGCTTAACACACTGCAATTTGGGTCTTTAAAGGGGCATTCCATGATCTACAGCCTTGTCTCCCAACTTATATACTAAACAAGTTGAGATTTTTGTATCAATTGCACTATGCACCATCAGCTTTAATATTGCATGTGTGCCTAATTTGATTTTCTCTGAAAGAATTCACAGCTTGCATAAAGGGACCACTGAGATAGAGGCATTGCTCAAGGCACCCAAACGCCAAACGGAATCAAATGAAATTGGGGAATAAGGTATTTTTTATCCCTTTCCCCAGACTTGGGTCACTTTTGGCCCAAATTCGCTTCATCAGTTTCATTGTTACAGTGCAGTGAAGCTGAACCATTGCTAAGCTAGAAATTCTGGTTGACCTGCCCTTGATTTCTAGACAAATATCTTGCCTCAGGCTGGTTGTCAAATGAAACTGTAACCGATACCGGTGGTCTGTCCAAACAAGTGTGTGGGCAGCATGTGACAACCAGCCAATTTACCGCTAAAGTTTGTGTGCAAGGTCAAGGGACCTTGCCTAGCATGGGTCCAGGTAAAGGGTGAAGGGATCTGTAGTGAACCATACACATCAACAAAAGATGCCTAAATCAGAAATTGCACCTTAAAGATTGTTGAGGCCTACAGTATACAATGCACATCATCATGCATCATGTGTCTTTGTCAGAAGGTTCAGGCAACTTGACAACTGGATCACCAATTGATATGAGTTAGGTGATCACATATCCACTTGTAGTGCTTGACAGCTTGGTGAATTGATTCACAGACACTAGAGAAAAAGTAAGAATAAGTAGTAGTTGAACTTGAGTCAATTGAATTATAGTTCATGCGTAATACATGTGCACTTCGTTTCATTGTAATCTTCAGCCTTGTCCTTATAGCACACCCTGTAAACCTCAGATTTTGGTGGTATATGAAAACCTTATACATAGTTAAGGTTTACGGCGTTTCTTTTGACCTAAGTTCACATTACACACTCAAAATTGTTATTTGTGACTTGAGGCATTAAGGTCAATTGGCAGTTGAAACTACATGGTTTATGTTTTGTACTCTTTATTTAATATGTGGTGCAGTCAGTGGCAATGATGGAATGGCAACACTAAAATAAAGGATGACTGGATTACTCCTTAAAACACCTGATGCATCCATTGGCATCAAGGCAGTGCACACTACAATTGGTGGTAGCATGCTTTAATCCTTACAACACTTGGTACAGTCAGTTGGGCAGCAATGTATGTGCACATTACAACGAAGGGTGGATTATTTAATCTTTACACATGGTTTAGGGACTTGGCATCAATGTAATGTGCACACTACAATTGGAAGTACAAAACATGCTTTCATCCTTACAGAACCTGGTGCAGTTCAGTTGGATCAATGGAATGTGCCACACTACATGAAGGCAATATGCTTTAATCCTTACAACCCTGGTGCAATCGTTGGCGCAATGGAATGTGCACACAATAATGAAGGGCAAACATTCTTAATTCTTACAACACTTAGTGCAGTCCGCTGGCATATATGGACATGTGCACACTACAATGAAGGACAACATGCTTTAACCTTACAACACCTGGTGAAGTCAGTTGGCATCAATGGAATGTTAAACACGCACTGAGGGAAAACATGCCCTTGATCCTTACCAAAATGGTTGCAGTCAGTTGGATCAATGGAATGTGCACACTACAATGAAGGGCAAAATGCTTTAATCCTGACAACACCTAGTGCAGGCAGTTGGCATCATGACTGTGACACATACAATGAGGGACGACATTATTTGATCTTACAATAAATTCTAATAATCTTTGCATAATGATATGCTTCCCAAGGGATCAAACAAAGAACATGACCATGTAAGACAGCCTGAAACAAATAAAACTTTCTGCTTTTTGTATCAAGTCACTTTTGGTTACGAATACTCACTTCCTGTATAGCTCTCACACCCAGTGTCTTATGGAGAGGTGCAGGTGTGTTAACGCATCAAAATGATAAAACACAATTAGATGAAACTTATTTTAGACTATTTTAGGTAATACCTTTCATTCCTCGAGTTCGTTAATTCAGGCACTATTGTTGTTCATATCCCGATTGACCTCCGGTGACCCATATTGGCAAATAAAATCAAGGATTTGGAGGGACACGGAGGTCAAATCGGTATAGAACATGGTGGTTGCCTTATTGTAACACAGCAGTGCCTGAATTATCGAAATAGCTTATTCAAGATACACACACATGCATGACAAAACGCACACACGCAGAAAATATACAGTTGGCCTTTTAATCTTTTGTCAACTGGTCCATCTGCAGGGTCAAAACTGAAATTAGCATGGCTCATGTAATGAAAGTGTGGCAAGAGATTGATCAGTTGTGAAACAGTTATTACCCAGTGTCTTATGCGTTGTTGTACTGATTCTGATCTGAACTGATTCTGACATCACCATTGGAGCTCTATTTTCTTCATTATCATGTTGTGAGGAGTCCAATTGTGTGAAAATATTAAAAAAACCAAAAAACATAAAAAAAAAAAACTAGAAAAACCCCCCAATTTTAAAAAGCCCCCTTTTTTAAAAATTTTTGCAACTCGTAGCTCGACCAATCGATTTGGGCTTAAGCGATATAAATTTTATTCAGAAGAGGGTACCAAGATTGGGAAGGCAGGTTATTTATTGATCATGGTGTTCTTTTATGACCCCCGCGGACATCTCGGGTTGATATATAGGTCTGAAGCATTTTAAATTTGTTTTTTCAAAAAATTGCCCCACTGGGTTTTATTCACTTGCATATAAACACCACACACCCACATGCATGCACGCACACCGCGCGCGCACACACACATGTGTGCACGCACGCATGCACACGTGTGTGCGGCTGCCTGCACACACACACATACACACACACACTCTGCACCATCGAAAACACCGTTAAATATTAAGAGATACAGAAATGAGAATGTGACAGTCATAGATTCCATTACTCTTGTTTTAGTCAAGCTTGAAGAAAAATGGGCCTCTTAATAAGCATTCATCAAATGTCTGTAATAGAAACTACTTCACATAAAATACATCTCATTTTTAAGACATCCAATAATTGCATTCCTCCCTACATCGACATCTAAACAAAGACAACCCAGTGTAACTAAATTTGTTGACGTTCTCTGAAGTATTTCCAGATATTTTTTTCAATATCTTGATGCCATTTGGAGTCTAAGAAATTTTTGAATAAAAAAGAAGTCTGCTCCCATTTTTACTATGCCAAATTTCAAGACGTCAAATATTTGAGATGATCGTCCAAAGAAATTGTCTTCCTTTTTCTCTGCTGTACCAAAGCTGTAGTGTTTTAAAATTGTTATTTATTATCACCTATCAATAGATAGGCTTATGCCATCAATGAGATTTTCTGTCAAGGGCAGCCACTAACATATCAACTAGTCTTTTGTATCTTGTTTAATTCTCGTGAAAATCACAGTTATGCCAGTATTGAAATTTTTGTGCTTCTAAGAAACAATTTTTTGAAATTTGAGTTCAAATTGGTTTTTTGGGGTATTTTTGTATTTGCCCTGGATTTCCAGGTGACATAGTAGGCAATTTTTCATGCAGGCATCACTTGTCCAAGCTGCTATTGATAATGCTAGCCTTGATAGATGCCTTTGCAGCCTAATGTTATATGTGTACCTGGGTTGGTCAGTGTGCCTGCAATACATGTTTGCTTGCTAGCTTGGGTCATGACTTTAGAATGACACAACATCCCATGTTTGTTGGATAACAAGCTCAGTAACCCTCTGGTCAACAGATGAACATTGTAGCATATGCTTGTACCATTAGTTTTACAATGGATATATAATGTAACATTTCTGTACTTTAGAAAATGGTTTATATTTCTCAAAATGTAACTTGTTTATTTTCCTAATAAGCCCAGTGCATGCACCTAATCAATAGAATTTCTCTCTTTAATTATTTCTGGTCAGTCAGATAGTATATCCTCTACTCCAATAAATCCAATTATTTCTTTCTCAATTAAAATAAATGGCCTGGAATTTTTGGATCCACAAACCTTTTCTATGTGTGTGTGTCCATTCTGTATACCAGTCTGTGCCTGTCTCTTTGGCTGTCATCTTGTTTGTAGGTGTGTGTGCCTAGGGTGTGTGTAGTTTAAATGTCAAAATACGAATTAAACAATTGACAAATCCCTGTTTTGCCGCTCAGGCAAGACCAAGAAACCATGTGTATTACATGTACTTGTCTATTTGTGTGTTGTGTTTGTGTGTATGTCTGCATGATGTATAAATGCGTGTGTGTGTGCATGCATGCGTACATATGGATGGATTGGATGGTGGATGGATGGGTGGGTGGGTGGGTGTCATGGTGGGTTGGTGTCCAAAGTAAGAATTCCCGAAAATAACTTATCTCGTTATTACGGCATTCCTTTGGGACATTACCTTTATTCATATAACTATTTAGAGGACTTCTGAAAAGTGATCCTTTGTGCTCACGCTTTAGCTTTTTGTTAACATATAAAACCTATATGTATAGCAAGATGGAATGCTTAGGTTATTAGTGTTTCAACAGATATAATTTTATTTGTTGTGTTTAAAACAGATACATTTTTTGTCCTTTATGTCTGTCTGGTCCATTTTCGGTTAAAGTGTTGTAATTTGGTTTCTCTCCTGCCCAATTCTTTAGCCAATTTCAACAATTAGGTCCGAAGAACCCTTGGTCCAAGCTCTTTGAATCTTCGAATTTGTTTTTCCAATTCGCAGATAAAATTGTCTATAATCACCAATCTTGGTCAGAAGATCCAATGGCCCAAAACCTATAGGGGTTTAGCAGATTGGATTCAAGGTCCATTGCATTAAACCACCCAAATTCATTTGGAAGAATCCTCAACTGCTGACACGTGACCCCATATGTGGTGTAACAGATGGGGTCAAGCTTGTGTGTGCTGATTAAAGGAGAATTTTGTCAGTTAGGGTAAATATATATAATTTGTTTCTCTTCTGCATGCCTAAACAAGTTGAGCCAATTGCAGCCTATCTTGGTCAGAAAAGCACTGACTCCTGGGGTGTGTTCAGAGAAGAAACCCATTGGACCCTATATGACCTTTTAACGCCGTCATACAAGTGTTACCCTTTTGCGATCACAAAGATAGGCAAGACTTATGGTTCGAGAACCACCTTGTTTCTAATTCCCACATTTTTGTACCAAGTCACTTTGTTTTAAACAAGTATTTTTCATGTAAGTAAATAAGGGTATCACAAAAATATTGTCCTCTTTGAATACCTTCACTTGATAGGCTTCTGCATCATTGCTCGTGCTCGGGTTATAACCATGCACTCATTAATTCTTGGAGAAATAGAGCATGACTTGCTTAAAGATCCAGTGGAGCTCTTGTCCAGCTGAAGCGGATTAAAGTTAATCTGCCTGCACCACTTTTTTTTTTAATTTTTTAGGTTTTTTCTTTTTTTAAATTAAAAAGAATTAATATTTTTTTTCTTGTGAACCAATACTACTTCAAAATAAATATAATAAATTTCACAGTGGGCGTGGCGGGGCGGTGTGATGTTATTAATCATTTGGGTTGCCATTGCAATGATACCACGCGATCCATGATTCCTGTGGGAGTTGAACTGGGGTTGTTGATCTATTACGCATCTCAACATTTTTGCCAATCCATGTAGACCCCTGAGGTTGAAAGCTGTCGTACCTTAAAGGTGCATGAGAGATTTTGGGGGGCACCCATATATTTTGTCATATGTAGTGATATTACATATAGATAAGACCCACATAGATTTCTTATCTTTTACTTGGTTACGAAATGCCTTGAAATTAAAACAAAAGCATTTTTCATTTATTTAATTTTCATACCAAACATAAGCTGATTTATTATTTTTATCTGAAATTAAAATTTACAAATTTTTGTATCTCAAAGAATTTTCAGCCTAATCCTTTTCACATGGGGACATTGTTTTGATAAAAATCTTTCCAGTATGGCGCAAAATCAGCAATTTTCATATTTTTAGGACCCCTGTTATGTGACTCTCTCGTTGCACCTTTAAAACGCTCAAAGGAAAATGCTTATCAAATCCTTCTGTTTTGTTTTTACGCAGGTGGCCTGATTTTATAAACTCAACGTCTCCGTAACAGACATTCGGCAAATGCTGTATTTAAAGAATGTGTCAAAGAGGGGTTGTTACTCATGGCAACAAATATGTCCTGCTCAGCCATTTAAATGCATCCGACTTATGTGATGGCCTATAGCTTTTCTTTGGTTTGTTCTTTAGGATCAGCATTTATTTTATGGTAGTTCATTTCTTTTACCTGTTATTTTTGTTTTTTTTATTTGAATTTGTTGGTTTATTTCGTGGCCACACCTTTTGCTTCTTTTCTCTTGTCTTCCTACTCGTTAAAGTCGTTTTCAGATCTGTTTTGTATTCTGGACATTTTCATATATGGTATCAAATTTATCCTAATGTCTCTGTAAGGCTTGTTTAGAGTATCAATTGGTTTCCATGTCACATATAGGGGTATCTTATGAGTAGAACAGGATCACTTAAAGACACTTCAGCTGATTTAAAAATATTTGAAATTTGCAGGAATAGCTTCAAAGTGAAGGATATCTGTTGATTCTTCATAATTTACCTTTCCAGAGAGATTGAAAGAAAGAGAAAACGGCAGTGTTTCCAAATACGATGCTCCATTCAATTACGTGTGTAGTGAGTGTATGTTCGGACAGTAATGACTAAATCCTCCGATTCTGTCCTTATTAGGTTTGCTTCTGGTCTTACATTTGCAGGGTATGTATGGAACCTGTACTTGTTACGTACATGCTAAAATCTTGATTTTTGATGAATTTTCGATTTTCTGATTTAGTCCAAATCCACTGTAGTGTCTTTAAGGGGCATTTTGTGATCCACAACCTCAATCTCCCGACTTACCTAAAAATTGAGATTTTAATATCAATCTGAACCATTAGCCTTGGTAATCCATGTTATACCCTAATTTTACATGCAAATTCGGTCATATCTGTAAGATAAAGTTTTGTATTTTCTGTCTGTAAACGGACAGAAATTACAGCACAGTGGCCTATGGGACTGTAGGAAACAAGCAATTGCTCATAACACAAAATGGCAAGATCGGAATCAACTCAAATTTTGTGAATGAGCATTTCTGAATGAATAAAACAGAAGGTGCTGGAATCACAAAATCACATTAAATGCTGTTATGTGGTGTCACCGGAGGAAAGGTTTTTGACAGCATTGATTAGTTGGGAGAGAAGGCAGAATCTGCTCCATCAAAGTTGATACATCTTCATACAGAGATGTATGTGGCCAAATTAAATTAAACTTATGTTTAAATGGAACTCAGTGATGCAGAGTAGCTTTAATGTCCTCCAAAATTGTTTAAGGGTTTTTTTTTAATGCTGTCAGAATTTTAGAATTTTAGGTTCTGAAACTGCGCCATTTAAGGTGCATACAGATTACAATAACACCTGTTATGTATTTCATATGGTCAAAGTTATTTGCGGTGGATACAAAGAAGCACGAGTTTGTCCAATTTGGGTCTTGGAATGGTTTAATTGGTATTTTTTATTGTCAAGTGAGGTTCCAAATAAGATTATTTCATTTATTGAGACATGAAAAAAGTATGTCAATTTCTTCTGTGTTTTTATGGGTAATCCAAAGAGAGACAATATGTGGCCTGATTCACCTGTTTTGTGAACGAACTAAGATAATCTGGCCTTTCATAGTTTACTCGACCTGTAAAGAGAGTGCAAGGACTTTTGTTCCTTCTTTCCAATGGGCAGTTGATCAAAAGTCAGTAACAGTCAACTCCCCTGTTTCATTGGAACCATTGAGCAAATACAATTATTCAGAATGCATTGAGAGTTAATGTAGTTATAATAAGCATTCTAGCGTTGACTTGAATGTTTTTTTTCTCTGCTATCGGACTACATGTTTGAATAGATCTAGCATAGAATTTGACTTTTCACCCCTGCACAATATCCCCCTCACCATGCCCATACCTTCAGAAAAGTACTAAAGGTGACACGATGGATTGAATCTGCTATTAAACCCAGCCTTGAGTCAGTGATGTCTTTCACCATTTTACAAAAACATTGCATGTAAAAGCTGGACTTGCAACACACTAAATCAAATTGAGGCTATTCTAATATAGTGAACTATTATAGTTCGTTTCAGCTTAAAGAGTAAGAATATCTTTGGTCATGTGATGCTTTTAGCCATCATTGAATAAGAATGAATAATTACTGAAGTATAACTTTCAATATGTGCTGTCTGTATATCCTTTCTTGAGTGTATCTTTGTCAGACCAAATGTGATTCTTTTGTTGTCCAGTGGATACAACGACGACTCATGACCCAACGAGTGTGAGTTTGAGTTGCTGCGGTCAGTTGTTGTGCGCTTGTGCAAAGCAACTTGACCCTTCTTGTTCCTCCCCCCAGGTGCAAAATGGGGGAGGCTTTGGAATATATTCCCTGACACCACCCAAAGGTTGAGTATGCCTTGGGCCGTTGTATGGCTCTGAACATATTCTAGTGGCATCAGAATAAAATGTAAGCACTTTGAAATGTGTGATGTGTTTTATATAAATGTTGACATTTATTAATTAAATGTCAACATTTAAACAGGTCTGCTTCGGACTTAGCTATGGGAGATTTCACTCAGAGTTTCTGATGCCCTTTTTGCTGTTCTGGTGACTGATAGCCTGTCAACCAGAGGTGTTTTTGAAAGTGAATCAATCCAGATGCTCATTGCAATGTGCTACATGCACAAACACATGTCAGTACTTAGGGAATAAAAAGTGTTCTCAAGTTTAAGACTACAAGAGCATGTCATGATCAGGTAAAATTCCCTAAGTATTAACGCTTTGTGGGCTAAAATGGAGCCTAAAAGTCAGGCCTTTTTATGTCTTAAGAAAAGGATTTTTGTGGGATCACATGAACCCTATTGAGGTGAAATTTCCGAGAACTGGTGCCTTGTGGGAATTTGACTCATACACCCTCTGAGCTGTTACACACAAGAGACAATCCCTCAAGATAAATCAATTACAGCGGCATCTACTTGACTAACTAACATTTACTCATCCATCTCACCACGGCAAATCAAGACGGACCACTTGGCTAATTGACTTGCTCACCTTCCGAAACAATCCTCATACAGTAGTCTGATAACTCATTTTCCGCATCATTTTCGTTCCGCATCAAAGATAATGATGACTTTAAGTGTATTTACTTTACAAAATCAGCCTAGCTTTCACATAACGACGTGCCATTGTCAGCAGTGTTGAAGCAGTTTAAAATCAAAACAACTTGTTTCCCCCAGTGAGTACCCTTGGGGAGAATTGGCTGATGTTTTGACCTTTTTATTATCCAGATGTAGTGATAATGCTTTCTTATTGTAAAGATAGACTAGATAAAAAAAATTCACATTGAGATTTAACTTTTTTGGTAAAATCACAAATTTTCAGATCGATATGCCTGCATATGACTCAAGATTCATGTACTTAGCCATTCTTCTTGTATTTATATTTATAAGAATATTTTTTTCTTTTTTAATGTTAAATACACTGCAACTACTACTATGTAATTGGCACAATCCATAGCTACTATAGTAACGAATCCGACCAGCCAAATGATGGTCAGAATTGATCGCAAGTACTGTGGGGCCTCCAACCCACAACTACCCAAATCTTTTGTATGCGTCTGTACCACGCTTGATTAAGTATATTCAAAAGCTACACTTAATCTGGCCATTTGGGCGAATTCAAGCAGGATGCACCCCGCTATGGCTGCCAGTGAGTGTTGGAATGTGCCAAATCGGATTCGATGTATACTAGTACTTAGAAAGTGGTTGTTGATTCCTCAAAATATGGAATGATTCCAACTTGTATGTCACCTGCAGAGTTGGAAAGCTTTGTCAGTCTTGTGAATGGATAACAACAACAACAACAACAACAAAAGTTACTCAAGTTTGGCTAATCCAAGCTAAAAATTTGCCTTACTGACAAAATACCGCCTGTCTCAAAAAAAAGGGTACAATCAAAAACCGATTTTTTCAAAATATTATATCTCGACACTAAATAAGTCGTGGTTGTTACATCACATTAAAGAGAAAAAATACAGGCTTTCCAGGATTTTTTTGTTGTGGGGCCACCAGCTATAAGCTGGCAGGACCACTTAGGCAATCCGTGTGCGTGTGTCTTGTGTAGGTGTGTGGGTATGTGTGGATGTGTGTGTCAAAAATGTTAAGTTTTTGTGCGTGTGGTATGTGTGGAGTGTTGTGTCAAAAAATGTTAGTTTTTTTAATTGACCTCAATTGAAAAGGAAACTTCAATTGGAACCAAACTTCTGTCATAGGTGCACAATGGGATCCCTCATCTGTTGAGGAGGTCCAAGGGTCATGTTGAAAGGTCAAAAGGTCTGTGAGGTCACGTTGAAAAAAATGGGCTAAAAAGTAAAATTGATCTAAATTGAAAACTTGAAGTTCAATTGCACCAAAACTTTTGTCATAGGTGCACCCTGCGATCCCTCATATGTTGATGAGATCAAAGGTCACGTTTGCCAGGGTCACAGGTCATGGCGGCCCACAGCTTATATTCTTTGATTAAAGCGAGCGCGAAAGCCGAAGACCGAGAAATTCTAGTTTCATCTCTTTGGCCTTGTTTCAATGAGAGATAACTCCAGTTTACTGCGGAACACAAAAATCGAGTTTGTGCCACTTTCGGTGAGTGGAAAACGGTGAATGAATTTGTTAAACATAAGTTATTCACACAGATCAGATATGACCATCTTATTAAAAAGGGATTCAATTCATGGTAAGAAACTCTAAAAGTTACTTATGGTGCCGAAGTGGTGGAAAGTTAGGATCAGTAAGTTCTGGCTTTACGATTAAAAATAGTGAATAAAATGCGACATTACTGTTCTTTGTTAGTTCAGAAGAGAACCATGACGCGTACAGCCGTGTACAACACCTGGAGGAAGAGTGGTTAGGGTAGGCTCGTCCCCAGCTTTTCTTCCCCCTGGCACCGTGTCCGTCTTGAAAGCTCTGAAAACGCAAATTCCTACCAACATTTTGATTACTTTGCTTCCAAATTCAAAATTTTATTGACTTCAAATATTAGTTCAATGCACAAAGATAGTGCAATATTCTTAAACCATTTCTTTGGATTTGGGGTAGGTAGTGTTTATTTTGGTTGCCAATTACATCCTTCTGGCATTGATTTAAAAGATACCAATTTGAACTAAATTCAAGTTCCATTTCATTGATGTGCAATACATATTGTATTGTTATTATTTTTGAAAGAGATTTTATCATTGAACTGATTATGTTGACTATATTAAAACTTGTGTCGATAAAAACTAGACGTCTTTTGTTTTACTTTAATCTGTGTTTGTTTCTTGTCAAGTTCCATCTTTTGGTTTGAGGTTTAAGACAGCAGGCGCATAACTGGGCGAAGCAACTCGGCCCATGCATAAAAGTTGGCAAACAAATCGATTTTGGGTATCGCATTAAATTGAATTATATCTCTGGATGCCAAAAGCAAATAGATGAAACAAACCACCATTGAAAGCCTGGTCTTTGTTCTTTAAATATTCATGCCAAGTAGAATGACTATTTGAAATTTCATATTAAACCAACTTTTTTTTTGATAGGTACCATTTTTTGAGACGGCTGTAGAGAAAGCAAAAGGGCCGTTGTGTAATTGCTAGCTGGACCAATAGCTACGCACATAGATTGGCTGCAGATTTATGAATGCCAAATGACTGCATGGTTGTTACAATTAACATTGCCGTATATGGTTTTTTGAATTGATACTAATCTGACATTATTTCTCTATTCAAAAGCCTAATTTAATATGCTTTCTTCTATTATAGGTAACAATCATGCCCATAGCCTGATTCAGCCTATTATGTCATTTAATTTAGAGCATTATTAACATTGTATGTTATTATGAAGGCTGTCATAGTATACATATATAGTATACTTGATGTTTTCACTCTGTTGGAGTGATATTTGAACAATTTCACTTATTTAAAGAGTGAATTTCTCACTCTTTTTCTCACTCTTTTTCATATGTTCAACATATGCAAAGTCAATCTTGTGCAAAATTCCTCAAGGAAATAAGCTAAAAATTCTCCTCAATAGTTTTGTCAATCACGCATCGTAAAGTTGTAATCCAAACATCGTCTTGTCAGTGTAACCATTTCATATCATTGCCATTGTGTTATATTTTCAGACATCAGTTTCAATTTAATTCTCATTTCATCTCAACAAGAAGTAGGAAATTGGTACAAGCAACAATTATTATGACAAATATAGAAAGGTGTAATGTGTATAATATGCAATCCCAACCTTATTGTCAAATGTTTTACCTATAGTCAGTGGGTCTTGAGATTATGTGTCGGTGAATCGGTCACCCACCCAAGAAATGATAAGAACGTGTTGGATTAATACCTTATTTTGGAAATTCAGCCATCACCAAACTGTATGAATTATCCCTACTTTACAGAAATAGACTATCTAGTTCTGAGAAATCAGGCAAGCTAGAGTTACATCTGTATGTCCACCCTTAAAAGGCTGACTCAGAGATTTCCCAATGAGGGCGCACTCATTTTTCAAACAAATCATGTTTTTTGCATATACATAATGCTTATCCATATACTAATCACTGTGTCAAAAAACTAAGCTAAAAACGAAGTCCTTCATATAGAAAATCACAACTTTGTTGTAAAATTCCGGATCCGGAATTTTCGTTACACACGGTATCCTATGGCACTGTTATACTGTGCATAAATGCTTACTGCATGAAAACGAAAAATCCGATTCATCTGTAACTTTCGAATTAAGCATTTTAGCTGACTATCTTTAGTTCTAGATGACTAATTTTAATTACTGCACAAAAAACTATATATTTCCAAATCTCTGAATCAGCCTTTAACACTCTTTTTAGATAGTTGCTTCAAATGATGCTAAAATTTTTCAGGTTTGTAGGTTTGATGTCAATTTTGAGAATAAATACCCACTTTTACCTAATAAAGTTGAAAGTGGGCTTTAATGTTTGTTACATTGGCCGATTTTGGAGCCAAATTAAATATGCCTATCACATGTCCAATGTACTTGACACCCGTTGACCTGTATGTTTGCCCGCAATGTCCCTGACCATGTCGTCGGTGTACTTTTATGTTAAAATTTCAGAATTCAGCATCCTCGGAAGAGCCCTCAATCCGATGTGTAAGTTGGTTTCCCTCATTAGTTTCCATTGTCGTCTTCCTGAATGCACCTCTGTTGTTTGTCGTTTTGTTGTTGTAGTTTTTGCACATGATTTTCCTTTTGAGGAGTTTGAATGCAAAAAATAGATCTTGTTTTATACCATTTTTTACCCTTTATCTTGTTTACAAAATGTGTTTGACTATTATTACCTACATTTTGATACTAATCATATAATCGCATTATTGCTTTCTATGCATTTAGGTTGACTGGAGCTTTGTGGTTTGGGATACTATTTAGCATGCTGCCTTGCATTATGCCATGCTCAATGCCAGGGAAATGCTTAGGAATTTAGTGCTATGCTAATAAACTGACATTTCTTTTTTCCTATTTATGCATTTTAACACTAATTTAACTGCTATTTAAAGTGTTAATTTTCTTATTAACTTAACTGATTCTAAACACTTACCACAACCCAGTTGTTGTCAAAAGCAAAACTAACATACCAAATTGCTTTTTTTTTTTTTTTTTTTTTAATGGAAGGGGGAGGGGACAAATGGAACGAAGATGGGGTATTGAAAGAAAGGCATGTGAAGTAAACATCTTTCTCAGTATAGGGGTAGGGGTGGGGATGGGGTGGGGATGGGAATGGGGGTGGGGATGGTTCTTATTGGAGGTGCTTTCCTCCCTCCCCCTTCTGGATATACCACTGTGCCTATAGAATCACTTTAAGCATATGAACTCAATTCAAAATAAATTGATGCAAACACTTTTGGAGTCAGTAGTGTAACAGTTTGGGGCACTCCCCTCTTCCAAACAGCCCTGACCAGGAAATTCACCTTGAGCTACTGGAAAAATGAAAGTAAGAAGGGAAGAATGAAAATAGGGATTGGAGGGCGATGTGGGAGGACAGGTATAGGTAGAGCAAGAAATGGTGTTTGTATTTGACAATTTTTAGGCCTCTTTTTTCAGTATTGCGGCAAAATTAAGGGAAAATATTAAAGGGCCGTATTTGCACTGGGCCAAAAGGATCCACAACAAAAAAAATGATTTCCCTCCCTTCCCCAAAGATAGACCCCTTACTTCTGTGAATGCATTAATTGGGTAAAGATGTTGGAACCAGTGTAAAAGCAAATATTGTTAGTGTCGTGATATCCATATGTGAGAACCATATCATGAACAATCTGGTATATAGTTTTATCTTAACTTATAGTGTTTAGAATTTGTTATAGTAAAAAAAAAAAGTTGGTCTCAGAAGAGCGTGCAGGAAGCTTGTAGCCAAAGTACTTTTATTTTGTTGCAAAGGCTATTTTTAATGACATTGTGGGAGTTTTTTAGCCAAATTTATTTTTTTCGACCCAAACTCTAACCATGGCACCCAATGATAGAAGCCTGAAAGTAAAAACGAAATATGTTATACAAAGCATTTTAAAAGCTATGTGTTTTTGCAGTCTTCTGAGACAAGACTTTTTTGCCTTGAAAAAGAGCATTTTCAAAAACTATAGGAATGCATTACTACTCTCAACGCATTCGAACCAGTTTTATTAAGCATGCGGTTCTCAACTCAAAAGTGTTGAAAATGTATCGAAGAAGCCATTTCCAAATCTTTATCACATATTATGTAAGAATTTAGTAGAATCGTTATGCAGAATATGCAGTGACAGTACAAATCTGAAACCTCTACAGTGAAAATGAGAATATATGCATCAATGTGATTGGTCTATCTATGAGTGAAGCGTGCAAAGTTAGCTTTCCTGATGAAACAAGTACTCACTTTAGGTCCCTAAAAAAGATGAAAATGTGGTGTAAACCATCTAATTCATATGTGCCTGAGTTTTTGCCTTTCACATGAAACTGTTAAATATCTTCGACTCAGGGGACATTATTACATAGTACCAACAATATCAGTAAAATACAAAATTCTTGACATATTTAATTAGTTCATGAGACCCTATCCCATTTAAACATTTATTAAGACTTAGTTTGCATACCAACTTAGAATTAGTTTATATAGTTGCCGGATTATTTCTCAGACAGTCCGCACACACCCCCCGTGTAAGCGCCGCCGCTATGCAGTGATTTGGTGCGTACTTTGACCAATGATTCGTCTGATATGAATTCCAGCCATCTATAGCAAATTTTAACTGGTTTGTTAAGCTGTGATGAAAATAGGGGTACTAAATCTCATCGTGAAAATGAAAATGCAAGAATGGTTATATAGGTGCAAAGCTGCCCTCAGGTTGTAGCTAGCAATTTTTAGTGGTGGGTTCTTATTTGATGTGAAAAATTTGAATATTTTTAATGTTATGCCTAAAACTGTCAAACTGTGCATAAAATGGCATAAAATGATTAAAATTGTCCATTTTTTGCTCTTTGCGTGGTTCGTTCGTTCGGCCGTGCGTTGCAAGTCCAAAATCACAGTGGAAGATCCGCTCTTAACCATGATATTTTCATCATCCAGTTGATCAGGCCTGGAATTCCCTCTTGCCAGGCGCATTGTCCAGGCACCCCCTCACCCAGCTCGTCTCACTGATGTGGCTACCACCCTGGTCGGTGGTTCCTACCACACACGCTCGCAGTTAGGCTGAACCGCCCCGCCGAACCCGTTCTTTGTCCACCGACCCCAGCGCCCCCCCCAGCCACCCCCCCCCCACGTCTCTCCGAACGTCCCTTTTACGCGCAGCCATCTGACCCACCCCCCGCTTTCCTATCAAGGTGCCACAGCTGGGCTTGGCTAGAGGGGGCTGTCCACAAAATGCTTTAGGTTCAAAGTCACCGCAGGACCTGCAACCATTCCGCTCATAACCCACCTTTCCTTGCCTCCAGGCTGATCGATAGGATACTGTGACTGCAGTGTCATGGATGGGGTAGCAAAGTGATCCGTGGCATGGGATTGAATTTCTGATCCTCAAAGGGTTTTGGTGGGGGGTTAGGCTACCAGGTTCAGCACATTCTTGGCGAGCTTGATCCTCTGACAGGTTCCTCCTAAGGTTGCAGGAGCTATGCCAGGTATTCTATAGGCGTCGCCAAAAGGCAAACCACTAACAAGTCTCATTGGCATCATTCAGAATGACATCAATCTTATGTGAATGTACACTGTGACTCATCTTGTGCAGCGGTATTCAGCAGTGGGTATGCCAAGGCACAGTTTTGATGTTATGTAAGGTGTCAAAAAGATGCACCCCATCCAGTCCTGCGAGCCTTCTGAGGGGGGTTGACACGACGCTGCGTCTTGGCAGCGAGTGCCTTGGTGTGTTGATTTGAACGTAAAGCTGCGGTCCATTGTGACACCAAAGTACTGAGTGGTGGCTTAGAGTTAAATTGGTGTGTAAGTGGTAGGCTCTGAAACTGAGTGGAGGGGCTCTGCCGCCCACCACCGCCCACTTGTTAGCTACCATCCCTGTGCCATTTGTCCAAAAATTCCCATAAGCATACCACTTTTCCAAGTCATTTGGTCAGTAGCTCTTGACAAGGTTCTTCGGTGACACAGTTCCCCCTGAAGAACCATTTCAAGTAGCAGGGGCTAAGGATATAAGTTGAGTCATCCTAATACATGGCAGCAACAGATGTATCACATGCAGCTATTGCCCACTTATGACCGCCTTGCATGACATCTGCAAATAATGGGCTTGGCACACATTGCCACAGGTGTTCCAAACAAATTCCGTTTTATGAAAGCAAAATATAAGCCGTATAAATTTGAAAGATTTATGTAAGGGTTTTTAATTTCACAAGCAGCTTCTTTATCATTATTAGTACAATGAAATCCATATTTAAGGTGGTTGTGTTCTAAGATTAAATAGCAGTGTAGTGTAGTTAATTCAAAACTTTTGCTGTGTCTAGCATGGCCTGTGAGTGTGGGGACCCATTGACAGGTGCACAAATTCATGTTATAGCCCCTTCCAGAAGGTAAATGATGTTGATGGACAGGAGTGAAATTAGGTTGAAGGACTTTTGTTTTGTCCTCCAGTCAGCCAAGGATGTAAAAAATACAATACTGCACCTGGTTCACCTTAAATTTCAAATATTTCTGCAGGGGTGATTCTTTTGTATTCTCTACACACTTGGTTTGTTCTGGAAGATAGGTTGGCCAAAGGTTAAAGTCACATCATTCTACCATGATTCCGAATAAGATATGTACTCTCTGTTAAAAACAACCAGTGTGTATATTATGTAATCTATTAAATGCAAAGTTGTAGTTTTGGTTTTTTTTTAAAATCAATCTTATAGTAAGGCATATTGTTCACATCTTTTCCTTGCATGATAAAATGGGATTTCAGTTTTCTCTGCTTGTTTACTAAATAACTTATTACAATTGGTTATTCTCAAGTGCAAAGACTCATTTTATAATGAAATTAGAATATACTTTTACAAGTTCAAGTCTAAGTTTTATAAAATTATAAGTGGCACTTGCTCTGCCAAAAAAAAATAGGGTATTTATGTGTTGGGTTTGCCCTGCCATATACCCTTAAAAAGGTAAGTAGTTACCCTCGGCAAAAAATGATGGACAACATCAAAACCTATTACTCTGCTGATTTTTAAACTTATCACTCTAGACTAATCAAGCACCCGTAGCTCAGAGAGTCCTACTATTAACACAAATTCACTGTTCCAAAGTAGCCAAATAAATATTTTTCAACATTAGCATGCATCACCTCACACAGCAGTATTGCTGAGTGTGAGGTGTATCCGGCCACCCTCCTTAGTGGGGACAAAACCGGATTTAAAACTTTGGTTTAACTAACTAAGTAACCTCCTTTTGGGGATCAATATCTGAAGCTGTTCCTAGTATCCTTTTAGTCCTCTTTGACTATTAGTCAATTGATCAAGATCTGTCTTCATCAGAGATATATTGGGTGTGAATTTGAATGCCATTAAGTGCACCAGGGTAAGCATGTGGGCCAGGCTGCACTAGATTTTGCACTATGACCATAATTGGAATTGGCATGACAACTTGCATTTAAATAAGTCTAGCATGTGTAGAATATGTCAGTGCAGGTCATTTGCGAAGTTATCTCAAAACTACTGATATGTTACAACCTTTAAAAAAATCTACCAGGGTTGGTTAAATTATAGGGCTAGTTTACAGATCGTCAATGGAATGCAAGAAGGTTGTATGTGCAATAGCTGCCATTTTGTCAGAAATTCCCATCAAACGTACTATTATGCCAAGTCTTTGGTCAGTGGCTCTTGAAATGGTTCTTCAGGTAACACAGTCACCTGAAGAACCATTTCAAGAGCCACTGACTCAAGAAAAGATAAATTAAGTCATCCTAATACATGGCAGCACACAAATGTATTATATGGCAGCTATTGCACTTACAACCTTTTTGCACTCACATGACTAGGTATGTAAGGTGACAACCAAGATAAGTATGGCTTTCTTTTCTTTATTTTGTAGAACAAGTAATGTATCTGATCCTGGGTCATTCACACAGCCTCTGGATAATGAATACAGCAGCCTACGACTGGATGATCTGGACATTGTGGCCACTCTTGGAATCGGTGGATTTGGAAGAGTTGAGTTGGTAAGTTTCTACACTGCTGTCAATAGGCTTATTAGTTGGAATGTCGGGTTGACGCAGTGGGTCTTTGGTACCTCGCATCACTGTGGTCCCAGGTTCGAATCTTGGCCAAGTCTGCGATTTCATGTGTGTTTGGTTTGCAGTCCATCTTCGACTTCGTAGGTTTTCTCAGGGGGTGAAAACTCTTGTTTCTGTAATTTGGGTCAACTGATTTTGGTCGCTACATCAAAGGTTAAATAAAATTGCCTGGAAATCTCTGAATCTGCCTTTATATAACTTTCCAATGCAGGGGAATTTGCAGCATTAACACCAATTTACATGATAACCAACTGTGCCATTCAGGATCTAGTAATATATTGCATGTAGCTTATATCATCTCATGTCTAACTGCAACGTTTGACATGAGATGACTGGGTATATTTCAGCATATTTAACAAATTTACAGCAAAAATATTTTTGACGGACTATTGCTCAAAATTAAATCCCATTCCATCACCTATCCAAGGACGAGATTTCATCAAGAAATAAGACCACACAAGGTTAGTCACGGACTGGACTCCCTAGGGACCCTTACAAAAATGGCCTTGATCTAGGTAACTATATGGTGTCATGGTAGAGCCATGTATGACCAACTAAACCGTGTGGAAAAAGTGAAACTAGCACTGACAGGGATAGCAAAATGTTGCTGCCAATTGACAAATGCTCGCAAGTCTCAAGAGATTTTGCCAAGGCAACACAGCTCACTTACATGACGAAATACATGACTTTATAAAACCTTTGACATTAATTTGATGATCACATTTGAATGTTAAGCTGCCTGGTCTAACTAGATGTATAAATCACCAAATGATATAAGTAAATACATCCTTGTTTTATCATCATTATGACAGATATGAAATTTAATATGACACTGCATTTTATTGTCTTTTTACACATCTTAGCTTGGAAGCTAAAAATAACCCTCTTTAAAGGGGCACTTTGAGATTATCTGTCTCATCCTAACTACTTACCTATCAAGGTAGAGATTTTGACATGATGGGATTCCAGAGATTAAAAGTTGGTGTCGACAACCTTATCCCCCACTCTACCCCATCAAAATTGAGATTTTGGTTTCTTATTGCATCAGTGAAATTTAAGACCCAGGAAATGTTTCTTGATGATGTTATGAACAAAAACATCCCCAAATATAGTCGACCATCTTAGTTTATACACCCTGTCCTATGAACCAATTTGGTACATATATTATTTATCCAAACAACTGGACCAATTTAAAGGGATTAGCAGCGATTTGCTAATCCGAACATCGAAGAAATCATCAAAATTCATATTTTTATATTTTTGTTACTGGCATGGATATGCGAACATAACCTGCAAGTGGTTGGCTTGATGTCCGTGTATTAAAGACATGGCAGTACTTTCTCTCTGATTCTGTAATTTCTATACGTGCGTATCAAAAACCCGACTTGAAATAAAAAAAGCCTTTCCGGTGAATATTACAGATTTTCAGCGTAATATTGTGCACCATGATCAATACAGTTTGACCTCAAACACAAACATTATTGATTTTTTTTTTGTACTGGTGTAGATTTTGAGATGCCGTCGCTGTTTGTCTATTTGAAGGAGATGGTATGACAAATTTCCTCAAATACTTCATTTTTTCACTATTTGGTGGTTTGTTTTGACATTGTACACACTTATCCCTGATTTATAAGTTAAAAAATGCATTTCCACATTTTTTTCGATTCTCTCGCATTACCGCTGCAAATACCTTTAACTACAAATGTTTAACCTGGTGTTTTCAGTGATATGCTTCCATAAGAGGGAGGAAACATTGAAAAATCAAACCATGATCGGGGATCTGGTTTCTTATTGCATCAGTGAAATTTAAGACCCAGGGAATGTTTCTTGATGATGTTATGAACAAAAACATCCCCAAATATAGTCGACCATCTTAGTTTATACACACTGTCCTATGAGCCAATTTGGTACATATATTATTATATCCAAACAATTGGACCAATTTAACTAAAAATTTGTAAACTGGTGTTTTCAGTGATATGCTTCCATATATAAGGGAGGAAACATTTGAAAAATCAAACCATGATCGGGGGATCGGGTCTCCTGCTGCCCATTTAAGCCAATGAGCAGTAGGAAATCTAGATTGCAACTATGGTCTAAAATGCATTCTTATGTTGTCTTGTTTTCTAGATGTCTTAACAAACTGACAAGTTCCTGCTTTTATGTCCTATAAACTTCTGAACCTTTCTTGGAAGGTGTTCTACCCCTAATCAAAAGCAGAAAAGGAAAATTTGTATCTTCAGAAAATCTTTTTGTGCCCCCTTTAAATAAAAACAATTTTCTAACCAAGTGTACTATAAACATTGGGTTTCAGTAAATTAAGCTGGAAATGTTTTGAATGTAGAAATACAACAAACTAATCCTTCTTGATGGACATCTGTTGAAACACACATGTGACTTGGTATGATGTGGTATGTAAAAAACAGGTGGAATTGGGCAAGGTTCTGAATGGAGAAAGAGGCCAAAATGAGGTGAAGGGTGATTTTGGTCAAAATTTAGTTTTTATAAAAAATTTGTGAGTCTATGTAAAAACATGCTGTGAAAATTTGAAAGTAAAATTTCATTGGTAAAGAATATTTTTGACAAAAATTCTTTTATATTCCTTAATATTTCTTATTTTTATTTTATGGGCTTTTTCTCATTTTGAACATTTTGGAAAGTCAAATTTAAAAATTCCATAACTTCAGTTAGCAATGATCAATTGAGATGAAATAAAGAGCAATGCAAAGCAAAATGTCTCCATTTTGATATTTAAAGTGAACTAAAATTCCATCTCCTGCCCAATTCAGCCTGGTTTTGATTTACCACATCACATATCATAATCAATTTATTTCCATCAAAAACAAATAAAGAAAACAATATTACAAACCATGTAGCGCTTCTTTAAGAGATCATCTCGGATTCAATTTATCTTTAGGTTCAAATCGCTGGAGACAAAAAAACCTATGCCCTTAAGTGCCTGAAGAAGCATCACATAGTGGAGACGAGACAGGTAGATCACATCTATTCGGAAAAGAAGATCATGATGGAATCTCAATCTCCATTTATTGTCAAGTAAGTCGTAAAATTCCAGGAAGTTATAAAAAGAGAGAGTCAAGGGCACCCAATTATTGGTCGGAAACGGCTGTAATCATAGAGTGTGGCAAGGGAGGAAGTAATCGTCATGTAATATGGTTACCATGGTAACATGGTGACAGCAGAGTAGAGTACGTGTACTTAGCATTTTTGACCTAGCGCATGTAATTGAAGCTGATTGCGGGAACTGCAAACAGACTAATTGCTTCTTATTCATTGTGACATGCATGCCAATTTGAAGATAGTCAAGAAAGTCACTACAATAACCCAAATTATCCTATTTCTGTGAATATCAATTCCGTCATGACTAGATTAAAATCCCAGCTCTTTGATCGGGGGGGGGGGGGGTCTCATTTTCACCCTTTACTATAACGATGGGTCGTTTTTCCCACCATGCTACTATAAAGATGGGTCAAATTTTTTCTCAGCATCTGTAATCATACAGTCTAAGTTCTGGTATTCTGTTGGGAAAATTCCCACATAAATTAACTGTAGAAGTAATTCTGTAACTGTGTGTGTGCACAATATACTTTGTTGCCCCCTCCCAGCAATAGTAGTAGAAGTAGTAAAACCAAAGTTTTAAATCCGGTTTTGTCCCCGCAAGCGGGGGTGGCCGGATTCACCTCACAATAGGTCCACATAAATCACAGGGCACATACTACACATGTCAAAATTTGAATTCCCTGCATTGTAAGCCCTGTGAATTTTTTTTGGACCATGGTTTGGACTTCCGCGCGTAAAAGTAAACCAAATGTACTCGAGCGTTTGCACAGAATCGCACGCGCCACACATAATATACACACTGCATCTCTTGCATTGCTTTGCGCCTACATTATTCTATATCCGTTTGCACTGTTATGAGGCCCACCTATTTGGTGGTAATCAAAGTATAGCAATTACTGCAATGTACCACAAATAGATGTTACCAGGGGTCCAGGGGCCATTAAAGGCTCCTGGCAGGGTCCAGGGGCAGAGCATGGTGAGGTTTCAGGGGCAAAACCCCCAGGAAAAAAAAATATGCATTTTTTTTGCAATTTGAGCCTTATTTCAATACCCTCTCCTTATCTCCTTTTTTATACCCCAGATTCCCCAGGGTGCGTGCGCTCCCTCAGCACCTCTGGCTACACATGCATGTTTAAAAATTTCAGAAAAAAGTAAGAATTTTGTATATCTTGAGCTCTTGAATTGAGTCCCTTGATGGCTTGGGGACTATCTCAAGCCTATAGATACAGTGCCTCTGTTATTACTGAGGTAATTACCTACATTGTTATAAATAGTACATGTGATTTGTCCATTTACTAGTAGCTATTGGCAACCATGTCAATGTAATGCATGTAGGAACTGCGGACCAGGGTGGTTAACATGTCTCTATGTGAAAAAAAGGTGTACCTTATATTTAATTTGCCAATATAATAGGTATTAGATCTTTACCACAGCTTAACTTATTTGCATGCTCCTATGAAAAAAAAATAACAAAAAGTATGTGTAGGTAGAATTAAGCCAAATTACTTACCTACCAAGGCATTTTCGTAACTTATACTATGAATTGAAGAGTACAGTCACCATGGAAATACTTCTGTGGTATTTACCTTGTGTCGAGCATGATGTGCATAAAAAATGAAGTGATTATAAACCTTGGCCTCCTCATCACATTAATACAGACATTCCAATGTGATGTTGCAAGTACAAAAAAAGAAAAAAATGTGATATAATTTTAAATATATGCCAAAATAGACATTTTACATATTTGGTAATAAAACAAAGAAATACTGAAGAGTGTGGCATTTTTAGCTTATTGTTTTCACAAAAAAAGTTTTGGAACACGGAATATGAAATACAGTCCATCTGTGTGTATGTACCTGTCGGTGTGTGTGTCCCCAGTAACCTAGCATGTTAAATTTTCCCATTAGCAACTCTAACGCTGTCACTAACATTACCGTTAGGGTTGAGTAGTTAGGTTTAGAGTAGGATTCAGTTGGTAGTGAGATTATTTTGGTTGCAGTTAGGTTACATTTGGACTAGATTTGCAAAGTCTAACTCTGTCACGTAACATTACAGTTCGGGTTATGGCAGTTGGTGTGGTTAGGTTGAGTTTGGATTAGATAGTGCATTTCCAACAAAAATATGGCATTAGAAAAAAAAAAAACATAATTGTGCTAAAAACTTTTTTTACTATATCAATTTATACCAAATTAGTATAAAATATTTCCCTGAAATTGCTGAAGTTCCAGCCCAGTAAAATGCCTGCGGTCACCAAATTCCATAGGGATGTCTTATTTCACTTATACTGGACAAAACAACTTTGCCAGACCTGGTATTGTGGGTGCATAAAGTTTAATCACAGTATATGTCCACAATGAGTCTGTATATTAAAAATGTGATTTGAAATTTCTTCATACTTCTGCCAAAAATGAGTGAGCCCTTTTTCAGCTCTTCATATTCAGTTGTAGGTATTAAGAGAGTGTAGTATTCCAGGAACAACAGAGTAAACATGGAATACGTACTGTAGGGTCACGAATACACCACTTGTGCTGTTGTCATTGGGTGTTTACTTATTATTTTGGAATAATTCCCCAATTTTTGCTTCAACTATCCCCAAAATGACATCTTAATTATCTAAAAAACATTGATGTTAATTTTCAGGCTGCATCGGACTTCCGATACAGGAAGATGTGTACATGCTTATGGATGTGTGTCTGGTGGGAAGGTGTGGACCATCTGAGAGATAGGTGAGTAGTGATGTGTGTTGGGCGATCCCTGGGGGGGGGGACACCCCCATTTACAGTATTCTGTTTGGCAAAATGTTGACGTGTCAACAAAATTGGTATTGATGTAAATTAGATGTAGGTTGAATATTTTAATAAAATAAAATATTTGATTGCTGATTTTGTCTGAAGATATTGCTTCTGATTGCAAATATGCAGTATAACTTACTAGCAATATAACTGAACAATTTTGTAATGATTTTTGATCCGACGGTAAAAAATATAGCGCGCCAGAAAGTTTTTCACCCCCTATTGAAAATGGTCTGGGAATGCCCCTGTGGGTATGTGTTACCAAATTAAGACAACTCTGTCCCCAGAAATGGCATCATTTAGAGTTCATAATTTATGAGTAAATTCTACATTATACAAATATTCTGTAGTTCCACAAGTATCCATTTGAATCCTGTGATATTTTCCCTTTGTAACTGTAGTTACAATAACACAAAAGTGGGGCAGTGGACTTGGGACAAGTCTAGAATTCTATATAAAAATTATGTGTGTATAAAAATTGTTGTTTCAATTTAACCGTTGCATATTCTGCTTGGTTAACCACCCATGCTAAAAAAATGAATTGACAAATCTGAAAATTCAAAACATAAGTCATACCATGCATACTTTTTAATCCTTTGTGTTTATAATAAACATGAAAACAAAAGACTGGCCTATACCCCATATATTTACAGCTTGTTAGGTTAATATAATATTTTGTTAGGCCTTAGGAATTGGGTACCAGTACTTAACAAGCAGTCAAAGATAATCAAGCAAACTTATCTATATGAATGCCCTTTAGTTGTTTTGAGGACAAATCTTAAAAACTCAAGCAAAACATAGCATGTCATCCTCATGAGAATTAAAAAAAAACATAGGTTTCGTAATCTCTTATTCGGATTTTAAACTTTGCCCTACTTGCTTGCAATGTTCATTAATAATGTTAAACTCAATTTCACATTTAATTTGATTGTATTTCTGATATAATTTAACCAAAACTTGACAATATGTGTAATCTTGTGTGTCATGCTTGTAATTCATTTGGGCAACATGTACAATTATATGGCAAAGAAATTACAAAAGTTGTACCTATATTGTATAACGGTACCATTATACATTGAATCTGTTTTACTTTGTTACAGGGGTTCATTTGATGAAACCACCACCCGTTTCTGTGTAGCCTGTGTGGTAGAAGCCTTCTCCTATCTCCATGGTAAAGGCATCGTCTACAGAGACTTGAAGCCAGAAAATCTTCTGCTAGACAGTTCTGGCTATGTGAAACTGGTAGGTTAGAATTTGGGAAGGAAAGGGGGAAAGAGGGAGGGTGTTCTATAAAGAAGATCAGATCAAAGCATTATCAACAAAAACTTGAATCAGGGAAATATGTTACTAACAGTATCTGCTGTATGCATGGGCTGGAATCTTAGGGAGGATGAAAGTATATCCCCACATTTGATGGGCAAATTGGGCCAATCATTTTGGCAGCTATTCTCATAGAGAGTCTAACTTTAGACCAGGGATTAAACTTGGATTACAATCTTAGCCAAAATGTGTTGGAACACGACTGCTCTTTTTGCCCCGATTATTTGCCGCATTTCTCTTAAAAAGATAAAGAGGACATCATTTTAACTTGGGTTTGGAGGCTTTGAGCATTCTCTATCCATTCACCCCTCCCTAGTTCCCCATCCCCACCAATCAATGTTGGTTATCTGTGTAGTGTGGCAAAGAACAAAAATCAGGATTCAACATTGTCCAGGGGGAGAGGGGGATTGTTGAAGTAGGCCTAAAAAAGTTTACCAACACTTTTGGCTAAGAGATGTTATGTCATAGAAAGATGAGTTTCATGCTTAACTTATTGCCTGTCCATTCAAATTAGATAACTGATATTGAAACGAAACGTGGACACAACTATAAGGTCAAATAAGATGTTTCACCATCTAGTATCAATCAAATTACACTTCCTCCGCCTCTCCTTACTTTAGTGAATGTCACTTTAAATCAGCATAGGCCATACTTTAAATAATTTCGTTTTAAGCTACAAAACAATTCATGGTTTTAACAGCAATTGTGTTCAATATGGTCCAGGTGCTTTCCGCGGTACAAAGTGGCCTTATTTTGTGTTTAACCACTTCATATTGATTGTCATAGTGTAATATGTCACAACAAATAAATTTTAGAAGAACGTTAACTAAAAAAAACCAAGGATTTTTACATATTAAATAAATCCGTTTCCATATAGGGTTACCGCTTTATTTGATACATAGTTAAAATTTTCAATTTCCAATGAAATTAACCTATTCGAAAGGAAAGTACTTGATTTCGAACTGCGAACCTATCGCTTGCAAGGCGAACATCTTTGCCTTCTAAGCCAAATCTCTCCTTACGCTACTGCCCATTCGTTTCAAACCTAAAGTATGTTTAAATCAATGAACCGACGAGCGGTAAACCAAATCCTACAAACGTAAATCAATGATATGCCACGATCCCCATATTAACAATAGAACTGACCGGCGCCATGGGATCTTTTTCATATGGTTTGCCGTGGTGGAGCGTGGTGATTTTTTAATTAAAGAACCATTTTCGAGATAATTTATTCTTGAAAATAGAAATTTTATACCGTGGATTATCGATGTCATGAACAAGGTGAATTATCGAATCGGTTGATAAAAGATCACTTCACGTATAACAATGGTTTGTTTTTACAATCTGTTTTCAGTAACACTTGTTAGCGCCATACCCATTTATCTTGGCGTGTTTGTAGAGGCCTTTAATCATTATCATCATGCGTCATCTTCACCGATCATTCATCATATCATCGGTCAATCATCATCATCACCATCATCAGTTTCACTCATCATCGATATGTAAAAAGCGAATTGGCCTAGAGGCAAAGATCTCGCCTTCTAAGCGGGGTTTCGCGCGGTTCGAATGCAAGTCCTGCCATTTGCATTCGGTTATTTTTTCATTTAAAATGTAAAGCTTAGCCTAATGTATCATAAAAAGCGCGTAACCCATATAAGACTATTGAAGATTTTAAAAAATTTTCATTTTTTTTTTTTTCTATTAATAACGTGTCTACTAAATTGTATTATTGTAAATAGTTACACTTATGAATAATATTAAGTTGTTAAACACAAATAAGACACGTGTACCGCGGAAAGCACACTGTCGTCGTGTCGTCGTCCTCATCATCTCTCCACATGAATTCCACTACCTGTTTAATTCATACCTAATTCAGTTCTACCAAATGCGAAGGTGCGCCATGAATTCTTGGAGTTTTTTCTCGCGTATAATTGAGTATCATCGTGAGTGTAATTGATTTGCTTTTACTATTAATATGTCAATTTAGTATTACCACCCATTAATTCAGAGCCTTTTCCTGTCTATATCATGGAGTTTTGAGCCCAAATTGCTACAGAAAGTTTTATTGACCAACAATCCCTAAGTTGAAGAACCGCTGATTTTATTTTCCCATGCCATGACGTAATCCCATATGTTTATTTTATGTGCAACCTGAAATTTCGTTGTAAAAGCTGTCATAATTAAGAAGTTATGAGGACAAATGTAAATTAGATGATTTTTTCACTTTGCAGACACAATCTTAGCCCAAAATTTGTTGGAACACGACTGCTCTTTTTGCCCCGATTATTTGGCGTATTTCTCTTAAAGAGATATATCGGAAAGCCGTCAACTGGTTTGGGAGGCTTTGGCGCATCCTCTATCCTGCCCCCTCCCACCCCACCCTCAATGTTGGGTTTCTTGTAGGTGGCCAATAACAAAATTTCAGGATTCAACATTGTCCAGGGAGAAGGGGGACATTTTGAAGTGGCTATGAAAGGTGCCAACACTTTTTGGCTAGATTGTAGCCTTCTAAGTGGACTTTTTTTCAACATACTCTCAATGTGATAGGTGAGAAAAGTTCTCATGGATGTGTCTGACCCCATCATGAGATTTTTTTCACTTTGTGGCACACGTTTAGCATATTATATATAAAAAGGGTCAAGTCCATGAAGGGCTTACTCTGTGGTTTTAAATCTAGTTCTAAGTTAGCTTCCTTTTGACAGTACCAGGCTCTATTCTGTATGTTATGGCTTCAGACTTTTATTTATGCTGACCCCTTTACCAAACTTGTCTCTAATTTCCAGAAAATAACTTGTCCCCTATCCTAGGGAGTTGTGACCCCATACATAATAAAAAAATCCAAGTCAAGCTCAATGCACCCAGAAACATTGTTTCATCTTATACATTAAAAAAAAGTATGAATTTTTCCCTATGGGGAAATTTTGGCCCCTTGGGGGGGGGCGGCGCGCCCAGAATACCAACTCTCAACCGAGAATAATTGAGTTGTTGTCATTGTAATCATGTACCCATTGCTTTAATTCTTTCATCCTGATGGGTCCTTATAGGTTAACACCAATAACTCAGTGGCTGTTAAGAGGGAAGCCTTGTGAAAACAATTACTCGGAGGATACCCGATTTAGTCTATAAAATTTTTCATCTTGATAAAGGGCCTTCATCCCAAAACCCCACCTATAAATTTTCGCACCAACATTCAAACCATTTTGAAGTGAGAGCTAAAAACATAATTTGGTAATCCGCATAGAGTACGGTGTCAAATTAATACCGTCACAAATGGTACACATTTTATCATAACTTCTAACCAAACATCCTTTAGCCCTAAGATTTCCCAGGGTAATGAGAAATAGTAGCTTGCTTCAAAACCAAACATTTTGACACCTTCCGGTAAAATCTGGGGTTCTGGGAGGAGATTATTAGCGATTGGACCATAGACCTTTATTGCAGAATTTGTATTTTGTTATATGGCCTCCATTTTTCTGATTAAACCTCTCAAAAGTATTATTTTCTAAATTTTATTGAGAAAAGATTTCTCACGGGAAAAACTTTGTTTTACATAAAGAGAGAAAAGGGGAATACCCCTAGTTTGTTTGCAAGCTGCACCTGTTTAGATTGCCACAATAGGGAAGTGGGGAATTCCCCAAGGATGCTAACTAAAACCTTTGTTTATGTTTTGAGTCACAACTTGCAGAACCTAGGAATTCCCCCAAAAGTTTCTATATATGAAGTGATTAATTTCGTGTGTGAATTCTGATTGGTCCGCTAGTGTAAGGTTATGTTTATGCATGAGGATGATGTAAGGATTATTGTTAAAGGGGAATCTATCTGTGAGGAGATAATACTACACTGGAAGGACTCTCTGCAGCATCCACTTCTAACAAGTTTCTAGAAGATAGCTAGTTTTACTCGCCATTAAGGAGCAGACAGTACCTAGTGCCAGATATTTAATTCCATGTGAGCAGAGTTGCTGTAATTATTCGACTGTCGTCTTGAAGCCGAAGTGCTGGGAATCAAAATTAGGATTCCAAATTGTGGACAATAGAAATCTTGGTGATTATCTTGGACTGATACTGTGGATTATGTCGTCGAGGACTTAATTTTAAACCTTGTCGTCTTGAACTGCTGGAAACAAAAGTTAATCTTCAGACTGAGAGTATTCCCATGGAATACACCTGAAAGTAAATTATTTGAACTGCATACTGGTCCATTTTGGAGTCTTCGCTGTGAGGACATATCATCGTTGAATGCAACGCCTTCAACATAGGCTACTATAAGCTCTTTCATTAATGTTAATAATCTTAAATTGTGTATTATATGTAATTTGTTTTGGACATACCAAATTCTTGACCATCAAGTAAGATCATTAAAACTGTTTATTATATACCTTTAGATCACTTGTGCACAGGCTCATTTATTTGTGTTTGAAAGGTATTTCGATTAGGCGTCCACGCGACGTCA
>JAMKCH010065255.1:0-14311 GCA_023653785.1 Ophioderma brevispina | reverse complement strand
GTGGAGTTCCACTTCCTTTTAAAATGCATTTTTTAGCAAATATAGAGTGAAATATTTCCCTTCTTGTTTAGATTTGAGGCCAACGATGGTAAATGTCCTACCCTGCACGAATTCATCAGATGAAAATGTTAAATATTAAAGCAATATTGCACATTTTTTGAAGAGCGCCCCCCCAATTTTCAAAATTGATATTTTTGCACAGAAGTTGGCAATATGTCAGGAAACTATAACTGGTAACGAGAATGCTAAAAAAATGCGTATTATCACAAAATAAGCGATTTTGTAATTAGAATTGGGATACCAGAATGTACTTAACGGCAGAGATGGAAATGCTTACGGTTTATGACCCGCCATGATGAAAATAGTGCCACCCCGAGAAATATACCTCTAACTTCACTTGCTGAACTACTAGATGAGGTAGACACGTATATGTCGCTATTTCCCGGCTAATTTCACATTGGAAGGCCGTTCCAGCCGCCGTTTTGCGTTTTTTAAATTATTATCGGGGATCCCCGATATAATTTATTCTAGTTACAACATTCCTTCGTTTGTGACACATAGACATTTTCGAGCTTAACCATTCACAGGTTAGTTTACTAGCCATGTACCAAGTCAACCGTGTAAAAATCTCCAAATTTTTGAAAAATTGGGGGCGCTCTTCAAAAAATGTGCTAATATTGCTTTAAAACGAAATGCCAACCTATTGCTATTATGCTTTATTGACCAGGTATAACATTGGGAATATTTGAAATATGCTTGTGTGAAATGGACCTATGGGCTTATTTACATTGCAAATAAAACTCTCCTGAGGAAAAGACTGAACTGAACTGAACTTTAAACCAATTTAATGTTTTCTTCTGAGCTATTCAGTTATCCATTTTAATTTTCCTCCTCTCAAGAGCAGCCAAATTTCTACTTTACAACACCAGAATTTTGGTATGAAGGAATGAAATTCGTCAGTAAACGAGGACATACTTCTTACAATTGAATGATGAGAAAACAGAATTTCTTCTTTTTGCCTCTCGCCATAAATTTGAGTCAATCTTACACCTATGCGTAAGGACTTTTGTCACTTAAATTATTTGAATTTGTTTCATTGGATACCCGTTGACAATTTGGTTCCGTGTGCCAATGACTACCGAATTGTAAAAGCTATTCTTATCTTTTGTATTCGTCAGGTGTTCAAAAACGAATAAACAAGAAGTAGGCCTACCCACGTGTTTAATTTAATCAGTTGATAAGACCGAATAAAAAAATACGAATAAATTTATTCGTCATTTTCAGCACTGGTGGCTGCCATCATTGCAGGCAAACAGGAAATTTGGAGCATTAAAATATGGTGAGATATCACATCCAGGGAGGTGTGAAAAATGAAGAGTATTGTTTGGGAACAGTTCATCGTTGTATATTATCATTGGCGAGTTGGTAATGTATGTACTTTAAACATGATGGGTAGTCATAAGAGAGTCAAATATGGTAGAGTTACTCATTATTGCAGAGTTCTAGATATGGCAAAGTCTCCTTGGGCAGGCGGCGTCTTTATTTTGAGTAGTATTGGGGATTTTTAACAACTCTACCAATTGAAGGCCTTTTTTGAGAGTTTTAAAAATGTGGTGGCGTCTAATAGACTCAGAGTAATTGCAAGAGTTTGTGTTTGGTCAACCTTCTGGGTTTTGTTGTTTTTACTAAGAATTAAAAAGAGAAGCGTTTGTATCTCTTTCTTTATTTTCCGGTCCCTGGTTAATATTTTCCTAGAATTCATTTCTCATTACATACAGCATATTCTTAGCGAATCCTACATTGTGCAATAAATTTAGGTCAGGGAACATAGTTCATAATCCTATAAGATGTCCTAATTCATTATGTATGGTTATAGTCTGGTGATCTACTCTGTACTATCATGTCTAATATGGCACGGCGACCCAATGGCTAAGTGACGATTTTTTTATTCGTCTAATAATTCGATACAACTGACACTGTTTCAAGTATATCTATTTCAACGACTATTACCAAAATAATTATAATCTGAATTGAAGGTCTTTCAAACAGAAGCAAGAAAACGAACTAAACGACCAGACCAAGGAAGTAAGTGATAGGAGTCAACGAGTTACCCATAAACACGACACTTACGAAACATGTAGATACTGAAAAAATGCACTCGTCCCTTGTTATCTTCCTTTAAGACGATGACTTGATAATAGACACTTTATTAAATAAAGAAACCAAAACAGCAATTTTTTACAGTATAAATGTTGTCGATAAGTGGTCTATTTTGATTCCTTGATAATAACACTTGTCTTCACCTATAATCGAAGAAATACCGAAACAAAGAAAACCATTTAATCACAACGAAGACAGTCAATCATTCGTCATCCCAAAACGGGCTTCAAAGACACTAAATTACGAAATGACGTAGTCTTCCAATGACATCAGTGGCGGCTCCCATGAGAAAAGCAGGGGCGAAGGGAAGAGTGAAATAGTGCGAGTTATCGGCAAACTAGGTTATTATGCAGAACTTTTAAAGAGTAGACGGACCACTAATAGAAGCCTCAGCCTTGAATCGTTTGGTTAGACACGAGATACCAATAACTGACCGCGAGAGGACGCCCTATGACGTTCGCGGATACTAGAGTGGGGGGATATTGGAGGTTGCCAGGCTCCGGTGGAGCTCTAATGGAAAAAATTCCTACAAATTGGCATGAATATGCCTGAATTGATTCCTCCAAACTGCTTGAAATCATTCATTTTATACCATACGCAAGAAGACCACATTTTAAAGCAATTTTGATTCTGCAAACCTTATAGTTCGTAGAAGAATTTGGAGAAAATGCATTTGAAAATGCATTTTCAGCGCCATTTCCACAAAAATCCCTATACTTGCTGAGAACGTTATTATTCACATGTAATCTTCATTCTCATGTATATTGGGTTCTAACCACGGCCTATGGTACATCCACGATATCCCGCCAACGAACACGTTACAATGCACACAGAACTACGGCGCTCCATGCACCAACGTAATAAACCCGACGCAGATTGCACGGGTCCTGGCTCATACTCGCACCATATTTTTTGCTCAAATTTCCTTTCCCAAGAGACGCTGGTTTGTCAGAGTATGATCGCATTTTTTCTTGCAGTTAAACGTATAAGATTCGTTTTATGAGTTGCGACCTTGCAAGTAACCGTTTTTCGCACAGTTGACAGAAAAATGCACCGTAAATCGATGAGCCTAATTCCCCAACAAAGAATCTATATACCGTGTTTTATGGCATTTATATAGAGTGCTAATTTTCCGAGGTGCCAATAAAATCCGACCTCCCCCCCACCCCCCGATCTGAACACGCGAATAGCTCAGAGAAAAACTATTTTGGCAAATTTTGAACGGTCGGCCGGAGACACCGTCGGCGTGTACCACCAGAGAGGTAAATTACTATGGAGTCAAATGTTTGAACTGCGCTCCTAAATCTAATTAATATACTCAATTTTCTTATAGGTAGCAGGAGTAACAAGTCCATATGGGTCACAACACGTGATGGGGTGCTTCCCGTTTCAAGATATTGGAAATAGGCTTAAGATCTTTTGTTTATTCAAGAAAGGTCGACCCGGTGCAATCCCAGATTGTTTGTTAAAAAATATGTTTTAAATTTTACTGATCTGATCCAAATATGATGCTTATGCACGTGTCGGCATCTATAATTGTTGTATTAATGGAAGGGCCAATATTCCCTGTAGGACCTATGGGGACGGGGACATTATAAACCCCTCCCTATGAAAAGGGAACCACCCTATTTCCAAATAAAAAGCATGATTTTTTAATCAGTATACAATTATTGTTTTTTAAATATTTCTTTACAAAGAAATCATTGGATATTCACAATTGTTTGACCTTTTCTTGAATAAACAATGACCTTTAGCCTATTATTCCCAATCACTTAGTCGGAATAAGGCGAAAGTACCACACACATGTGACCAATGACGTTTCTTTACTACCTGTTCACACCTAAGGAATAATTCGACAGCACTATATTTCTTAGAATTTAAGCATTCACATATTTGACCCATATAACTTATACCCCATCTCCTGAACGCTCCACGCAAACAACGGGTCCCCCGGCATGCGACTTTCATTTGCACAAGTTGTCTATTTCTCTGAATTTTCCCGTATTCATCTATTTGTATCTCGCCGTCTAACCAAAACCTTCTGGGCTTACGGTCCTATAATACAACAATTCCTAGCTGAAATCCATGATGTAAAGAGTTATTTGACCATTCAACGTGGTTGGTTGATACACGCAATTTTTAACTCTGTTCTTCGCCCCGTCGCATACCTGCTGTTCCGATTCTCGGAGCCGCACGAATGCATTATGACTTCATTCTTTTGGGTGTCTTCCATAGAGACGCGACATTTAAGCATATTTTTGGAATTCTGAATGGAGTCTTAACTATTACAGACCTGGGTTTAAACCGGGTTAGTCCTCAGAGTGGACCTTTTCTTTTCATTCACACACATAACTCTGAAAATGTGCGGTAACGGGGAACAAACTTCAGCACTGATAATGGGCCCGCAGCATCTTGAAGGAATTATTCTCATCGTTGCAGTTAACGGGCACAGCATATTTGGAGGAAAAAAGGTCCCCGCTGTATGACTAACCCTGTTTAACCCAGGACTTACGTTACACTCCCCTTTCAGAATACCAGCGTTAGGTCTAACATACCCTCAACCTGCTCCGATGATGCTGGCCTACTGCCAAGATAGCATAAGTCCTTTCCACCTTTCGATTAGCGGCTATCTTGCCGGGAACTAAGAGCAAATGCAATATCCAAATTTTCTGGAGACTTTCTACATCTAAAGACGACATGCCATGTTGATACGTATGACTAAATATGGTCACACTTTGAATAGCACAAGTCACTTTTATGTATGCATAAAGTATGGGTACACTTTGCATATAACAAGTACTTTGAGCTCGGAGATATTAAATTGATCTGAATGACGAATACTGCGGGAACTAACACCTTTGTTATAGGTTATCATTGTGAAGGTTAAAGACCTCTATTTGATACTGTAGAATTACGTAGAATGAGCGGAATAAAGAGTTTTGTATCATAAATTAGGGGACCACATGGTCTATAACACAAGAGAGACTACATTGAAGCAACCGGTATGAGCATCAATGAACATTGCGAATTTGCTTTTAATACGTTAAATACGTGCTTGATATATTAAAAAAATACGACGAATTCAACATACTCCATGGGTGGCTCCGAATGCCCGTGCTTCTTGACTCACGCGTGTGGTCACCAATCCTCAAAATCTCTCTCAATTGAATATCGACGGCATAATGACATCGGTTTTTTAATTAGCGAGCCTGCCCTTGTCAGCTCCCTAGACTTCCAATTGCTATTACTGTTAAAATAACTACTCACTCGGAAGGAACTGAAAACCTATTTATTATTGTGTTAAAGGTGCAAAGGAAGATTTTTAGACCCAAATATTGGTGTCCATAATAAGCAATATTTCACATCGATTAACCTAAAATAGAGTTTCGTACTTGTATTGGAACTACAAAAATGGCTTAAAAGAGAGAAAAAAAACAAGTGATTTTGATTTCTTTATATTTTCAAGGAAAACATAGTCTGAATTTCGTATTGCTCCTAGACGAAATTATAAGGTCACAATTTTTGTTCCAAAAAAATTTCTCAGCTTAATCCTTTCGGAGGGGAAAATGATATTGATGAAAGCTTTAAATGCCGGGCAAAAATCGAGTACGTTCGTTTTAAGGTACGCCTTATACATTAAAGTCTCGTGGCCCGTTAATGCGCTTTTCTTCTGTACAGGGTTGCGAACATGGTGTTATCACAGACTTTTATCCTAAATATATACACAAGACTTTATACAAAACACTTTCCACAAGTAATTTCCTTCTTATTAAATCAGATACATGTTGGCTGTTCCTGCCTGATATCATAATTTCTCAGATCAAAAACGACTATGCGGGTTCCGGTTTTCTCTGAAGGAGATTTGGATACCTCTGGTTTCCAGAGAAGTCATCTGTTCGATCGATTGCAATGCTGTTGTACTACCACAGTGTTATGTGTTTGGATGAAGCAAATTCTGAGCCCCCTTCGGTGATTTTAATCGGCAATGTTCCATTCCGTTTGAACAAACTAAGAGTTCACATTACCAGTGTCATAGGCTTTACACTTTAACATAATACAGACTTTAGTACCCGTACCATAAATTCCGTACCCGTTACCCATCCGGGTACACAATTGGACCCGTAACCCATACCCATAGGCTCGGACCCATACCCGTACCACATTACTTTATCACTGCTGGACCCGGACCCTTACCCGTACCCATGGCTCGGACCCGCACCCGTACGCCTACCATGGTCCTTGGGACCCTGACCCATTGTCTTTTGGACCCGGACCCCATACCCGTACCCATACCAATGTCTTGACCCGTACCCATACCCACGGTTTCGGACCCGTAAACCTATACCCATGGTCTCAGACCTGTATCCGTCCGCCCTACCATGGTCTTGTACCCATACCAGTTTCCCTGTTGTTGTTGCCATATCTTACCTGTACCTATATGTAAAATTTAAAAACACAAAACAAATGGCCCGGTATTCTTTGTTTTAATGGATATTAATGGAGTTTAATTTTGTTTTTACTTTGATGAATGTTAAAGGTGCAACAAGGGATTTTACACATCGGGTGTCCCTAAGAAAATATTTTTGCACTGAATGTTAAGCTCCCCATCTGGAAGGACTGAGCTGAGAATTAGTTCTTTGGTACAAAAAAAATGAAATTTCAAACTTTTGTGCTTGAAGCCAATAGAAATGTTTTATATTAAAAGAATATTTGTAAAACTCATATTTGACCTTTTGTTTTCAACTTGTAAACCTTTGATACTACATTTCTGTAGCCAAATACACAAAAATCAAAATAAGTATCTCTTGCTGCACTACACCTTATTCTAAAACAAACTATTTTCAGTCTATCTACAGTTTTGTCACATAATTATACGATACACCAGGATATTATAGTATGCACTATATGCAGTACTATGCACCACAGAGGTATGCCTTAGTGCGTCCCAATAATTTGCACTGTTCGAGCCATTAACTGTCCCCAATATGAAATGAACTTTACCCATATGGGACACTTACATGGTAATGCAACAAAACTAATTGGATAGTGACATCTCTTTGAAAAGTACTGATCTTTCTTCCTTTTTCTGTCACTTTTTTTCAGTTGCTAAAAATATACTTATAAGGATTCCACAGACTTACTCTTCATTCGTATCGCTATTCCTGCAAATTTCAAATCAATATTGGACTATTTCAAGTGGATCACTGATAGCTGTCTTTAAGACTCCTCAAGTATTTTTTTTCATTTTCGAGCAAAAACTCTGTGTCTATGACGTCGTAGTTCTATAACATTTGTGACCTTTATGACTCAACATTTTTCTTTTCTAAAACTTTATGTTTTGTCTTTGATTGAAAGCATAATTAAAGATCAAAACAAATTGTAATTATAGCTTCTGTTTACTTACTCATACAGTTTTTATCGGATGTGGCTATGGTGCGCCAGGTGTCTTTGTGGCTCCTTGAGTACTCTTGAAATAACTCTTTTCAAAGAGTTTAGCTACTCTGAATTCGAAAGCGGAGTATATGCAGCTGCGTATGATCCCACGAGAAAGCAGATCTATGTTACCGACACAAATTATAAGAACATAACGCGTTGTGATGTTACTTGTCCCAATCCATGCAGTAACAATTTAATAGTTTACAATTTCGAACAGGGTAAGTACGTAAGGATATCACCTACAAGCAGGCCCATATCCAACACTCGCTTACGTTGTAAAATCATATCGATTTTTTAACTTTACTAAAAAGTAACAAGATGACCAAAAGATGAAAAATCATTTGTGAACTTTTGATAGCCACTCACTAATAGTACGAGTGTCAAAGTTCATGTGTTAAAAAACGTTTTATAAGAATAATGCCAATTGTCTATACCTTTGAGTTCACAGTGATGTCATAACACACATCTGGATCATATGCCTAATATCTCTAGACATAGACGCTATTTTGAAAAAAAATGACGAACTCTGTAGCTTAGAGTTGTCTCGATACAAATCCATATATTATGATCTCAGGGTTCTCCAGTGCTGGGAGCTTTAACAAATGATACATTGCAGGGATATATATATATATATATATATATATTATATATATATATATAATATATATATATATATATATCCGGGGCAAAAATTGACCCGGATTGTGTCCGCCATTTTGAGTTTGTGAAATCATCATTATCTTTAATTTGCTGCAGAGATAATTTCAATCGGTTAAGTATAGGCCGAGCTACAGTCTTTTGAATCAAGTTGTCCGTTTTTCACCCTAGCCACGGATTCCCATTTGAATGCACGGCGCCCGACTAAGCAAATGTGATTCCGTGGACAGTGCAGAAAACCGACTGCTGGATTCAAACGACTGTAACTCGGTCTATACCTAACCGATGTGAATGATCTTTGCAGCAAATTAAAGATAATGAACTAAGCTTTCAGATGATATCACATATGTTAGATGTATGTTACTTAAAAATTCAAAATGGCGGACAAAGTCAGGGTCAAGTTTTTTTGACTCACCCTGTATTATATATATTATATTATGTGTCGTCTACCGTCGTTGTGAAAATGGAAGGTCACGTATGAGGTAACCAACACATGGTACACTACCCAAGGACCATTGTATGCAGATGCCATGGAAATTGATCAACGTATGTGGATGCACCAAGCAATTTGATTCAATCTGACCATTTTGGGGCCAAGGCCTCTAATGACCTCTGACCCACTCTTGAGAAGGGTAACTTGTGGGCACTACCCGATGATCATTACATGCAAATCCATTAAAGTCTGACTCAGAGATTTCAGAATATAATTTTTTAATATATTAATTAAAAATAGTCAACTAGAACTAAAGATAGTCACCTAGAATGCTCCATTCCAAAGTTTGAGGTGGTGAATCGGATTATTTTTAGTTTTGATGCGTCTAAACATTTTTGTGTATATAAACAGTCCCATAGGGTACCTGTGTATAACAAAATTTCCGGATCCGAATTTTTAAACAAAGATGTGAATTTCTATACGAAGGACTTCGATTTGAGCTTAGCTTTCCAACCACAGTGATTAGTATATGGAAAAGCATATGTACATGCAAAAACCAATTTGTTTGAAAAAGTGCAGGGCGCCCTCATCGGGAAATCTCTGAGTCGGCCTTTAATTAAAATTGTGTGCATGAACATGAATGTGGAATCAACATGGGAATTATGTTTAGGGACTAACATTTGGTTCAACATTTTTACCAAAGACACACCACACACACTGCCAAGTAATCCCTAGGTGCCCTCTTGCAGACCACGATGAAAACTTCGCCGTTGAAGCTATGTGACATTTCGTTCACTGATCCGCTAAATCCTTCAGTCATTGAAAACGTATGCACTTATCCGCAATGTGTGTTAGTTATGAATGAGGGCCGGGGACACAGGGCTACAACGAATATCCCAAACATAATTAATGAGCACTATATAGCGTGCCGTGTGCAAGACATCTCCCGATCGGGGCTTTTTCAACCAGGGCGGCATGCAGTAACAGTCAAAATTTCGAAGGGTTGAATCTATGCATAATGGAAAACGCCACAAGTTTATTACAACCGATGCAAGTCAAATACGAGTATACAGGTTAAACCTTCAGAATTTGCCATAAAAATGTCGGCTTATGATAAAATGTTTGAAAGATGATTAGAAGGAAATAATTTCGAAATATTACTTGTTAAACTTTAGCGATCAAAGGCCAAAGATAGAAAAGCCTGGATACGGAACTATGCAGTAAATCCTCTGAACCTTCACTCATAATTCCGATTTTAACGCGGAAAGTGCCATCATGATAGAATGGTTTATTTACACCGTATCCTACGAGCACCATGTGGGGATTTATGCAGCTCTACACATGTAAATACAACTTCCAATGATTCAACAACCTGGCTGTTTCGCAAATATTCTGACATCACACAACATCATTTAATGAGCAACCCTCAATCGACACGGGCGGGCAAAATTCCTACAAACACATGTTCTCTAATCGCAGACGGCACTTAAGTGTATACATTCCCCGTCCATCCATTCTAGAAATCTGACGTATGCCCGGGTAATTAATGAAGCATTTGGCCACGCTCGTACGTAGTGATTGCGGTGTGCTTGGTTAAAACATCCAATGCAATACCTAATCTCAATTCCATTATCTGTCATTTTTTTTCTTTTTTTGTTTTTTTTGAAACGGTTAACAAAGGAGGGAGCGGCTTATTTGACGCGAGGGGGATTCGATTTTTCCGAATTTTTAGGCGAAATTTCAATTTCGCATTCCCCTTTTTTGAAAAAATGTCTCCATTTAAAACTTCATGTTCCCCTCTCCCGTTGGTGGAAATTTCATGTTCGGGGCGGGGGAAGTCCTCTCGATTTAGAATTTTTTCATTCGGATTTCCCCTTCACATCTTTCACCTCTGGCGTAAACAATGATGACCCTCCCGTAGTTTGCTTCAGTTACAAAGGTTGGTTGTTTTTCACTTTCGTATCTTTGCTTTTCGGTGCTACTCCAGATGGTAGCTCTGCCGCTTGCTCTATAGATTTTATATCCTTAAACTCGATTCCTTTGCATCATAATCCGACTCACTAAGAATAGTCGATTTATGTTAAATACCTATGTTTTTATATTATATATCTGACGTTTAAAGATATCCGTCCAGCAGCGGCGTTTGATTCCGAAGGAAGTGTTCTACTTGGGGCTAATAAAACACATATTAAACGTCGTAACGGCCCTCAGCCTGTTGAAACATTAAGCGATGGAGAAAAAATTTCCGATCTTGTCTTTCGCCAAATGTAAACTGAAATGAAACTAAACCAAAAGAGTTACCCTTAGAAGAGTTGTACAAACCATCAAAATCAACACTGAAATGGGGGGACCGTTATCCTTGAGCAAATGCTCCGTCAAATGGTTTCATTCGTACGGTTCTTCGTGTCCGAGATATTTGGGAAAATATGTTCAAAGTACTTTGTTATTCACAAATCCCCAAATTTTAAATCCTAGATTCATTATATCTCAAAGCTTCTCAACCCATTGTCGAGTCAGACGATACTGAGTCCAAATATACATATATTTTTATTTCATATTTAGACCAACAGTAAGGTATATGGAGCCAGTCCGTGCAGTAGACTTACAACACATAAAGAAGGTTGTTGTATTCGATACTTCAATAACAGGAAAATGAGAGTGATCAAAAGTTTTCACGAGCTCTGGTCACGACCACGTGCGAACACCACGACCGTAGCGGTAGTTTGCAAGCGCTGGTCCTTTTAATTTTCTATTATATACTAAAAAAAGTGTCAATCATTTGCAGATGACACTTGATAACATCACTGAATCATAGATTTTGTTGTTGTTTTAATAAAGCAAATCTAATATACTACTTCAATGTTAAACAAATGAAAGAAATCGATAAAAAATAAAGAGCCAGATATGACAAGTTTTGTACGCCGCCTCTTTTTCTCCAATCCAATGGGATTTATACGTTTAAGCAAGATATTACGTTAATGTACGATAATACGGGGCATAGCCTTATGAAAGTAATGAATGAACTATGCCTATCTTGTTTAATTGATCTATGAAAGCCATAATCTCCTTTATTAATCTTCAAAAAGATTTTAATGTTCACACAAAATCTCACCCAATAAATACTGATGTGTAACGAAAGGGTTTCCAAACAGTACTTACTGTAATCCAGAATAGATACAAGCTATGCCAGTAATGGACTAATCTTTGAATATCCTAACCAATGGGAAGATCTTGCTTTCTTGCTCTGCAACAGTTGAATTATGTTTGGATTCGTCATATCAGTTGGACCTTGGTAATAAAATAAATTCATTGAGTAATCCGTAGTGTGAAATATCAAGAATATGTAGCATTAAGTTGACAAGGTATAATGAATCTTTGGGGTTGGTACATTTTGGTGACCCCACTTTTTCTGAATAAAGTACAGTATTCCTTGCACTTTATTCGCCAAGGCTGCTGAATTCAACTTGGAGCAGGCAAAGTGGGTGCAGTAAATGTATACCCATGATATTGTACATTCTCCCCAACACAAGTGTATCTGTGGTTATCCCATAGGATGGAAGAAACACGGAACGGGTTGTTCTGTTTTACAAACCCTGCCATATCTAGCTATTTTTTCATTCGCTTTCTTTTCTTTCATTTTTTCAACAAATGAAAGATATTAGATGTGTTTTATAAGAAACCACAACAATCTATGAATGGTGATGCATTAAGGTCAGAGTATCTTGCAGTATTATAGGCTGAATTTCGTATTGATCCAAATTATATACAGTTCAAATTTTTTGGTTTTTCCAAAGAAATAATTCTCAGTTTAAATCCTTTAAATGGGATATTTTTATGGAAAGCTTGACATCAATGCAGAAAATAAAGGCGCTCTGCTTTGTTCGAACCACCTGAATTGAAATCTCACTTAGCCTCTCGTGGTTACACCTAGGAGTTTTTGTAATGACCATTGCACTGTTTGATTCCTATTCAGGTGAGGAAAGTTATCCTTTCATTTTTCTTGCGTTAAGTCAATGACCAACAAGTACGAGCAGTGTACCGCAAGTGTTCAGAGTTTGAAAAAGGCGGGACTATTGGAAATGTTGGAGGCAGGATTTATATCATAGCATGAAGCGACTCCATAGAAAGACTGTCAGGATCAAGGCCTCTGGACTGTTCCCGTTAAATTGTTTAGATGGGTCACGAACACGCTTATTTTCGCTATTACCAATCATACAACGAACGAGCTGCCGGCCGCACGGTGGGGCAAAAGAAAGAGAGAGGGGAGGGGGGGGGATAGCATAAGTCGGACGCTGTTTTCAATCGCAATTACCGAGGTCAAAGTTCCATACTAATGAGAATATTACAACTGTGCATCACTACTACTGTTTTAAAAACGTCACACTCTTCATAGCAACTCGAAGTGCTATAGGCCCACGCTTTTGGAAGCCATTTTTGGAATCTGTAAAAACCATCCCTACCATCCTAGCGAACGGTGCAAACTTTCTGAACAAACATGCCTGACGATGTTCTTGGATATCTAAGGATCATTTTATAAGCGAGGGTCGTCTGGCGAAATCAACGAGAAGGTCATTTTTCCGTGCTGTAAGTTTTATGTGTAATTGGTCTTGGGCGGGTACACTTCTAAGCGTCCACCAGTGAGCTACTGATTCAAGATGGCCGGCCGCCTTTTTATAACTCTATCTCTTATGGTCAGATGTGATGGTCCGGCTTTCCTTCAGACAAGGAATTGTGAACTGGGGAAAGGCTCCTTTAAGTTCTGTCTGCAGACACCCCCGTAAATACAGAAAGAGATGACGCGCACCTCACTATTATTGCTAAACGGGATAGATTTCTCTGCTAAGAGATACAGAATTATCATGGCAAAAATGCAATAATCATTCAAATTTCATTATTTATAAATATTCCACAGTTATTGCTTATTCTTCCGTTAATGTTTAGGTACCTTTACTGGATTGATGAAAGTGGTTGGAAATTCCAAAGGCTCTCATTGGACACTTCGAGAAAAGAACCTTATTTGCAGGGTTTAAATGAAGTAAAGAGGTTGGCAGTGGACTCCTACGGTAAGAAAAGCAAATGCAGATATGTATATTCTTAGGGGTCATAAAATAAAGTAAAATTACATTTTATCAAGACTAGAAACAAGACAAAAAATGACCGGCGTTTATTCCACTGAACCAAGGACATATACAGAGTTATCCTGGCATTTTGCATATTTAAGTAACATACTAACATATGTTGGTATCAACCACCAAGCTTATGTTATTTGCTATCTAACCCACCACCGCCAATATCATTCCAGATAAGTTTGTTAGGCCGAGCAACAGTCATTTGATTCAAGTAATCTTTTTTTCTCTCTATCCACGGATTCAATTTACAATGCAAGCAAAGCAATTTTAAAATAAGTAATCGGGCTATTTACTGAAAGCAGACGTAAATTTAACGGTGTTTAACAACCCCACAAAATATTTCATCATTTCCCATGGTTGAAACCTCTCCACCTTTCTGCGTCCCTCATCACTCATAAAATCATCTGAAAACTAAAGTAAACGTGAGCACATTCTATTTAGAAGCAGGTGATAAACCATATCCATAACGAAAAAACAAACACCATTTGATAACCTT